>JAODTR010050523.1:0-18216 GCA_025399935.1 Amblyopsis rosae
GAGAGAGAGAGAGAGAGAGAGAGAGAGAGAGAGAGAGAGAGAGAGAGAGAGAGAGAGAGAGAGAGAGAGGGAGAGAGTGAGAGAGAGAGAAGAGAGAGTGAGAAAAAGAGAGTGAGAGAAGAGAGAGAGGGAGAGAGAGAGAAGAAGAGAGAGTGAGAGAGAAGAGAGAGTGAGAGAGAGAAAAAGAGAGTGAGAGAAGAAGAGAGAGTGAGAGAGAAAATAGAGTTAGAGAAACGAGAGAGAGAGGGAGAGGGAGAGAGAAAAAGAGAGTGAGAGAAGGAGAGAGAGAGAGAGAGGACTAGAGAGATGGAATACATGGCAGAGGGCCTTACAAATGAATCACACTGCATTTGTCAGATGCATTCCTGCCTCTCCTATTTCCAGATTGTCGCCCTGAAGGTGATTCCGTTAAAGTGCTTCACCCACATACATGCACGCATTTAGGCAACAGGTCATAGCCTCGACATGGCTGACATTTGAAAATACAGTGTTTTGCAGTGGAGAGGGGAAATGACATCAGCAGCACAGTAGGACTTTAAATCACAACAACGCACAGACTCTAACATGTTCTCAACCTTGAAAAACAGTACTTGTTAGTGAGACGCAGTAGTACCATTACAAATGGTGACCATACTGTAGAAAGACATGTTGACCTAATGTGCAGTTGAGTAATGCGTTATATTAACTGTTTTGTATTTGTAATTAATTTCACATGAATATACTTCTCTTGTAGTGACTACAGTATACAGTACACTACTTTGGGGACAAATGGTAGTGGGTGCTAGCTACTGCTGCTAGGTACACTTTTACAACACTACATCTGATCAGGCCAGTTATCTTCCTACACACTGAACAGCGATTCACCAACAGGCTGGTTACAGTAGCGCGCACATTGTTTGTGTGAGCAGTGCTTTAGTGAGTGTCTGCATGAGAGCACACAATACTGTACTGTGCGTGTGATTAGGTGAGCATGCATGTTCATGTTCAACTCCCTGTGCACTTGTTTTGGTGTGAAATCCACACCTGAGAGCTGACTGGCTGGCGCTTATCTCTACTCCTCCTAGGCTATTTCTCTACCCCTCCCCCCAAATGCAAGTTTGTGGACAAGTTTTGTTCAAAAATAAATGATGAGTTCAGATGCAAAAACCTTTAAGTCAATCTGACCATTTATTTTGTTATTATTGGCAATATTTAATTTATTTGGAATATTTTTTGGAAGATATTACTCTTTATTCAGTGACACACAGCCTTTTCATTGTAATAAAGGTGAAATGAATGAGCCCTAATATGGAAACCTAATAAATATTGCTGTTTTAAGTTGCTAACTGCTAAATTTTTTCAGATGGACTTAGAGGTTTCTGCATCTGAACTCTTCAAATACGGAGGAGTGCATCTTTACCTCAAAGTAATACAAAATAAATCCATAAAAAATAAAAACCAATTGAGTCTCAGTGTGTATAATTGGACCAACCTTCTACTGCTCTCTTGAAGAAGACCTTGCAGCTGCCACAGGTGACAACACCATAGTGACATCCCGAGGCCTCGTCAGAACACACCAGGCAGATCTTATGGGCCGGGCTGCTTGGCTTGACTGGGCTGGATAAGCTTGGGCTGATGGCCTCAGCTGATGGGGCTGGAGAGCTGGATCACAGAGAGGAGAAACACGGGCATGTGTGATGTTTACACCACTTTGTGTGAAAGAGCGCCGTTTACTGTAGGTTTACCGTGTTATGACTGCCCTCGACCTTTCAGTGTATTACATTTAGGATATCAGCCAAACAACAAATCAAACTCACACGGTCACTGCTATCATTCAAGTTTTTATGCTTTGACAGCACAACCCTAAATAAAGCCTACTTGACAGCTGTAAACAGGATAATTCTAAATCCAACTTCATTTGAGTCCTAATGCAATGTACTCCTCCATCTAAAGGCTCCGACTGAAAGAGATCCTTATTCATCATATTCGGTTAATACTTCATACCATGATGTCTGATCGCAACGTGTCAGAGACGGAGCCAAATTACAGAAGCATGTTGGTCTTAACATTGTGTAAAGGCCAAAAAGGCATGTGGACCCCAGGCTTTGTGCGAGACAGCGGCAAGCTTCAGTGTAATCCATAAGAAGAATTTCACGGCATTAGAAAGGCTTAAATCGTCCCACCCTCATTTGCTTTGGTAACACAATACCAAAGGCTTATGTAGGCCTTATGTAAGCTAACTGGCTAGCTGCCAGCTTCACTAATGTCTTTTAAGTGAAGGCCCATGGACGCTTGAATTCATCTCAACAGCTCAGCCCGCGGCATCGCTGGGCTACTCAGGCCTGTGTTCTTTCCCTTACATCGGTGTGGTCGGTGTTTGTTTGAGGCATATAGTGGCCATGTTACTAGCTAGCAAATGTTTCTCTCACACACACACACACACACACACACACACACACACACACACACACACACACACACTGTGAGGCTCCTCCCTTCTTTCACAGCGGTCAGTCCTCCATGGTCATTGGAAAGACGACACTTGCTTATGGAATTCAGACAGAGGAAAGAGAAGACAAGAATGGATGGGAAATGGCACCTTTCCAAAGACCGCAATGCGAAGTGGTGTTGCATGGTCCAAATCAATCAATCACAGACTTATAGGCTCTGTATTAAATATATTAGTATTAGACATTTCTAAATATTAATAATACATTTTTACACTACTACAAACAATGCATTGACTTACAATTCATAATGTTAGGGAGCTCATGGCCATTCCATTGCCCTTCAAAGCTGAATTCCACTGACATCTACAGACCTTTAAATGCACTAGCCCCAACACAGTCCAATGTGTACCAAGCCTAAACTGCACTAGTGACGCTGGGCACAGTGTCCAGTTACAGCATGCTGTCTGTCGCCTTCTCTGGGCCTCCCATTACTCATCTAATTTTAGATAACGGTGGCTACAAGTGAAGATGTTGTGAACACTATTGCTCGGGGACTGCTTAGCTGTTAATGAGCGCCCTGAGATTACACTGTCAATTTGACTGTACGGCATTATAACACAAGGGCAGGTTAAGTAGTTTGGTAGTTCCCACCACCTTGCAGAATACTGACATAACGTTTGAGAAAAACATTAGAATTTCTAAGTGCTTCCAGCCAGGAGTTTCACAATTTTATAGCCTCTCACACACAATACACACACGCACGCACACACACACACACACTAGAGAAGAGCTGTGTGGCTTAGCCACACAAATCACAGTCAAGCTTCATTAGGGACACGTCATACATACACACGGGCACACACGCACACAGGTCAAAGAACAGCGCAGCTGTATGCTTTATGTAACGATTCATATGGTTACAAGACAGGCACATGTAGTGTTAGCACACACATACTGCGTACCATGGTTTGTATTAC
Source organism: Amblyopsis rosae (assembly GCA_025399935.1). Lineage (NCBI taxonomy): Eukaryota > Metazoa > Chordata > Actinopteri > Percopsiformes > Amblyopsidae > Amblyopsis > Amblyopsis rosae. The sequence goes on from JAODTR010050523.1 coordinate 3,407, forward strand.
AAATGCAGTCACGCACAAATATGATAGGTCCCTCAAGTCACCATGCAAATATATAAAAGCAGGCTGCAGTCCACTGACCTTTGCTGTGCTATCTCACAGCCCACTCGGTGTGTGTGTGTGTGCGCGTGTGCATTTGGAGACAACACAGCTTAAACTAGCAGAAAGACTTAACCAGATATCACACTGTATTTACAGCCTGAACTTTAGCAGGCAACCACTTCAAAAGTATATTTCTGCCTACAATGTTTTCTGTGTCTTATGACACAGTGAGTGGATGCGCGTTGTGTGTGCGTGCATGCGTGTGTGCGTGTGTGTGTTTTCAAGCAAAATGCTGCATGTGCAGAGATGATAGCGTACAAATACAGCAGAACCAGATGCCAGTCTAGATAAAACAATTTAGTGTAACATTACTGTTGGCCACTAATAGAATTACAGAAATATGTTCACTGTATTGTGTTCTAAATGAAACTCTGAATCAATCAGGGTTCTCTGGCAAGCCTGTAAGCAGTAACACATCAACACTCAAGCAGTAAGGCCTAATGTACATATATAAAGTTTTATAAATACCTTCTTCGATGGGACTTTGTAATTGCCTGTGGTACTGTAGGTATGTCAACAGGGCAGATCACATATTCTTTCTTTTAGGACTGTACTTAGAGCAAGGCCTCAGGAAAAAGGCGTATGAATTGAATCAGATGTTGCTGTAACAAGTTGTATAAGACTCAAGGATTTTGTGGTACAGACAACTCTTCAACCTTGCTGACACGAACGTTGGCTTTATTTTAAACTACACCTTTTAAAGTTTAAAATGTGTGTCGTACTACTATACAGTTCAATATACCTCAGAAATAAGCCCTTGGTTCCAACATCCATCTGTTATTAAATAGACAATAAACAGCTGCAGTCTATAGAAACAATATCCAGCAGACTGCACTACAATATGTACAGTAGCCCTACACCTTGAGGCAGGAATACTGTAAGAGCTCAGACTAAAATGCATTCAATTACAACAAATCTATCTTGCAAAAGTACGTAATAATATTGCAACTAGTAAAGGAAGATCCCAGGACTGGCTAACCCATCGCTATACATGATATCAGACTTCACCAAGATAGAGGTTCATTAGGTCCACATGTAGGGTTGTTGATCAGCATGGGGACATTAACTTGTCAGAGTCATAGCACGGGTGCATTCAGAGTGCACAGGACAGTTCCAACTAATCATCTCATTACAGTGCATACGTATAAGGTCACAGCTACAAGATATGCTCCGCTCTATTCCTTTTGTGCCGATAAAGGATACAATGTCATGTAGTTTAATGGTCTCTTCCTTTATGTTGTACTTTGCAGTCCAGTTGAGTATGGGTCAACACAACCAACCCTGAGACACATGAGTTGGACATGCATTTTCACATGCCCTCTAATAGTTTTCACTAACATCTAAAGACATTGTATTCTGGGTTACTATTATTGGTAGGGTAATTATGAGTCAGTTCTATTTCATTTGACCAGTTACACCAGTTGGACTGGTACACTGACATACCTGAACAAAATGCAACCAAATTAACATAATTACAATTACCTGTGTTTTCTCTAGTATGACACCGTTGTGAAAAAATGTGCTGTGATAAGTACAGGGGGAGTTACCAAACAATAGGTTAAACACAAAGTGAGTCCAATATCTTACACCCAAAGCACATTAGCCTACAGCCACCGTCTTGAACCTCTGATGGTCCTGCGTGGACGGTACCTTTAAGGGAATTGGATGCTGTAAAAATGTAATGCTGGAGTAACGTAATCAAGTTAGGCCACAGCAATATGAGGTTTATGAGAGGAAACATTCCATTCAGATGAGCCCTGGCAATGTTCGTGTCTAAGCCATGATCAAGTTCGAAATGCAGTCAGACATTAAAATGGGCTACATGGTATGTTTGGTTTGTCTCTTGCCAAGAGCACTAGGTTTGATCAGCAGTTTGGTTCCATTTTTCCATTAAGTGTTACTTAATGTGTTACGTAGATCTAAGCAATGGTGAGACGGGACTACTAGGCCATACACTACAGTGGCTTACTGAAAGAGAGATCGAATAAAGGGGTTGAGCCGCAATGCAAGCTTACCAATTAGCATATAGCATTAGCTTACATTTGAGCCTGCATATGTTGGCTAGTGCTGACAGCAAACAACAAGAAAACATATCATAAACCAACAAATGCTTGACTGAACCTATAACAATACAGGCCTGCAATAACAGCATTTCATGTGTATTGTCTATAGTAGTAGACATACAGTAGATGTTTAAATACAATGATACTATGTGATTTGACAGAAGGTTTGGGTCGATATGGGGACCAGGCCTGACCTCCCCGTACCCCTGTAATCCCACGGTATACTTTTTATATTTAATATAATAATTTTGTCCATTCTTTTACTTTAACTTATCCAGCAGGTGTCTGAGCTCTGTGTTGGGCTACTCGCAGCGTAGAGGTATAGTAGGTCATACTTGCGAATGCTTGCTGAATAAAAACCTCTCCCTTCAATGCCATAGGATGCTCCGTCAAAAGCTTTGCCCCACATATTGTAAACACAGTGCGAAGACTTGGATAATGTTGTGTGCAGATTGCACCATTTTGTTTGTGTTCCTATTTAAGGCACAGAGAACAGTAAGATAGCAGAATCTGTAACTTTAAAGATTACTCGCTGTACTCCTAATGGATCCTCGTCTATAATTTGTCAACAAGCACTCGTGTTTACATGCTTCCCATATGGAGTGTCTTGTTTGGGTCAGTGTAACTACAGTATGCTAAATCACATGAATTAGCATGAATATAAATACCACGACAATGTTAATTCAGTTAGACATACTATGCGTTTCAGTGTGTTGCAAATGAATCATAGCTTCGTCCTCCTCTATTATGTACTGTGTTCCTTTGTTTCTTTGTTAGAGAAACCATCACAGTGAGCGTACTGGCGTTTGCTTGTAGCACAATAGTGGACACACTGTGTTATGACCCTATCAGATGCTGTTTGTTTAAAGTATGCCAGGGGACTTTACAAAACAAACACACCTTAAACTGTCTACAGGCTATCAGCTATAAATTGTAACCGGTTTGTCTCTTACAGTATGTGTCTATTAAGTCCTGGGACCCAACAACACACAGGAGCTTCACGCCTTTTGCTAATTCATTCTCACCTGCTGTAGCGAGACATGTCATTAAAAGCATTTCTAAACGGTAAAAGGCATAGGTTCACATCACAGACAAAGACAAATAGAACAAGCGGGTGTCTGGGGGAATGCTGCCACTCCACTAAAGAGGGAGGTATTTATGACCGTAATATCAGAGAGAGAGAGATCAATAGGCTGGCTTCTTCCATTCAGCAGGACTATCTGTATTTCAAACAATAGTTAAATAAAACACATGATTCAATGGCACCTCTAAAAATGTATTAAGGAATACGAGAACATAGATTAGAGCTAGACTACTACAGTACTTGTAATTTAGCTGCATTATCACTGGTGCTTTAGTGACATCGTGTAAAACAATACAAATTTGACATTTTTTTAGCTTTTTCAGCTTGTTAGAGGATCTGTAAAAATGGGCACTCGCCATGAACAGGAAGTGATGTATTTATTAAAAGAACACGTGACCCATGACACCTAGAGGTAGCCACCGTATCTAGCAATCATTTTTGTTCTATCTTAACCTACAGTAGCTGCCAGAGAATGAAGTGAAGTGGAGACAAGGGGTGGATATTATCTATAGCACCATGCGCTGTTTATATGTTGGCAGGCAACCAACAAGGTTCACATTAATCACTCAGAAAGAATCTCAGAATTTTAAACAGCTGCCCTGTCCTTGTATTTTAAAAGCAATGCGTTATAACAGGCGTGCCTTCATTGTTGTACATGAGCCAGCATTAAAGCAGCAAGCCTTTACTTCCCTGGCTCTTCTCGGCTTGCTTCCCACCCCTCCCTCCCTCCCTCTCCCTCTCTCTCTCTCTCTCTCTCTTTCCCCGCAGCACAACCCCTCACTTGTCATTCTGCCGTGGTTATATAATATTCCTACTGCCGATGTTGTCACTAATGCTTCCCCAGTGCGGCCTGTTGGCCAATCGTTTCTGCTGCTGTGGGAGGAAGTAGAGAGGAGGTCAGGCGAGCCATGAGATTATATGTCGTCTCACCTACCCAGGCATGAGTGCACACGCACACACACACCATAATGGCTTTGTGAGTGAGTGAGTGAGTGAGTGAGTGAGTGAGTGAGTGAGTGAGTGAATGAAAGAATGAATGTTGTAATTGCACACTAATATATGTGTGTGTGTGTGTGTGTGTGTGTGTGTGTGTGTGTGTGCGGAGCAGAGCGCATGGTGGAGCTGCCCAGTGTCATAAAGCCACCCTTGTGTCAGTGACATATTCTGATGGCCCCTACCCCTCTGTCCCAACTTCCTGTTTAGCTGCACAGCTCTGTATTCTAAACGTCTGCCTGGGCTTGTTGTAAGAGGAGAAACACAAATATGAACTATCCATCAAGGCAAACGTGTGCCTACTTCAAGCCCATGCTAACGGTTTAGCCTGTATTTGTCAAGTCAGAACATCATACCACTGTGCTACAGTTCAGACAATCATCTTGTGAAATACACCAGTGAGGCAAGGTTAGTGAAACCTGTAGTATTTTCCTTTTGTCTGCATGAAGGTGACCAGCAGTAATACCAGAAACTAAATCCTCAAAAAATGTTATGCTTTTTGTTGTCTGACTTTGTGGCCATTTTGCTGCCGTTTACTATGTTTATTGTGTCCACAGTAAGCAACACAGCAGCAGTGAATACCATTACAAGTATTAAGGAACAGTTACTATCAGTAGGGGTTGGACATGTTTCCTACATGTCAGGGATCTGACTCTACCTGCTAGACTACTAGCGACTACTAGCCTCTGACATGCTACATGCCAACTAATACATCAGTATTATGTTGATCATGCCCACAGACCAGGCATAGCATTTGTCATGTAAACATCATTCTATACCTTAATCAGTTTCAAGTCATAATGGAAAAGGTCCGTTATCAAAACTGTGATTTTCTGAGAATTATTGCGACAACACATTAATCATCAGCTCTCCTCCGAATGTCATGTTGCGGAAGATCAATCGATTCTAGCAAACTCTTAACCTGTTTTCTTTAGAATCTGAGAAGTGATGAAATCAAAAAATATATGCTGCAACAACAAGGTTGATAAGCAATTTTTTATGAATCATAAATCAAACTCACCCACATCTGTCAATGACATTTAAAGGGATTGCGTATTAAAATGATTGGCTGCAAAGAAACTAAGACATAAGTTTAACGGTTTGAGTCACTGTACTGTAAGTGTAGGTGTGTGTGTGTGGCTCAATCTTTCATGAACATATACAAGCACACATATGAAGGACAATTAGCAAAGCAGGTGCAATGTGCAAAACCTTTTCACCGTTGGTGCCAGCGAACAGGAGCACTGTTACTCAGAAGCTAAAAGAGCATGGCTCTTTCTCCATGTCAATTTCACTACCTCCTTTCACCATCTTTCCTTTCATCAAGACGACATGGACGGGTATTCAGTCTAGAAATAGAAACACAACATACTGTGTAGTGTGTCTATCCAGCCGATAACAAATGAAGCCTCTGCTTTTTTTAACAGAGTGCACAATGTGTACTGTACGTGGGCCAAGGCCAGTTCACTTGAGAGCGTGATAAGGCCAGATGAGATCAAACACAGGTCTGTCTAGAAGAACCATGCTAATCATTTTAACACAAAGCTGTTTGGTATGATGCAAAAATGAGTAAATCAAAGATGTCACAATGGAAGGAGACAGTACTGTACAGTTTGATGCAACAGCATGCTGGATCAATGCATAGTAAGATAACTAGTGAATGATGACACTATCACCATTAAGATTCAATTAGGGATGTCACAAGAACCGATATTTCGGTACAATACCGTAGGTACTGGAAAGTGTAGCTGCAGCTCCGCCTCCACTCGTCGAAAAGAAAAACAGCAAGGAGGCTACTTTGCGTTCCAAGCGGATTATCAGGGACATTCACAAAAAACATGCAAACATGCAAACGGTGCCTTCACACTTTCCAGCCATAGTTTACAGCTTATAAAGCTTTTACCGGCTGAGTAGAAAGTACCGGTAAACAGTTCCGATATTGTCATGTGATCAATAGAGCGTTGATTACATAAACCTATTTAATCGCCTGGCAAAAGTGAAACAAAATCAACCTTAAAGAGAATAAAATATGTTGGACAATTTTTGTGTTTTCTCTTTCTCAGAGCAGTCGTAGCACTGAAAAATACTTAACACTATAAATTCAGAGAACAACATGTGAATACCATATTGATAATCACTGAGAAACAAAAGGGAAACAATTTAGAGAGCAACAATACAATGCCAAATAAAGCATCAAACATAATGAAACACCATGCAGGGTTTGAGTTTTATTAAAGGTTATATTAGGTCATATGAAATCTCAGGAGTCCAGCTAATGTTGTGTTGGAATGCAAAACCTAACAGGAAATATAGCCATATGATCTTGACCACAGGGAGCAAAGCCACCATCTGTCATGTTTGCCGTTATTATATCAGTTAAGTCTTTTTCAAAATGCTATTTATCCATTAGGGAGAAACATGCTTTACCTGAGATTCAACTGCCACCAACATTTGTTTTGGAAATAAATAAATAAATAAAGTACTGTTGCAATGTTGGACATTGAAGGTAAACATACAGTAATAATTTTACAAAGAGTGAGTGTAAGTGTAATAATTAATTGCAGAATTATGCCTAGACTAAAGATACAGCTCATAGAGCCAATCGCATGTTTGACTGGGCAGGAAGAGGCATTTGTGTGAATGCTGTAGGGAACCATGATTTGCTCCCCACAGATTCGATTTGCTGGTGACATGCTGTGCGTCTTAAAGCAGATAGATGTCCAAGCCCTATTATCACACACTGGCCATTTTCCCTGGTGGCCTAAAGCGATTCATTCAGCACATTAATGCTATGACCCTACCCGCGAGAAAGTAGCCTTCTGGTCTCCTCTGGTTCTCTCTGCCTCATACACACAAAATGAAATACCAGGCTGTACATTTTCATCTCTAATTCTCAAAAGCATTATTATTCACAACATGATTGGTTTTTATTATTGCTAAATGACAGATTGATTAATTCGCTGTGCAAGAAGTGGCCATATTAAATGGTCACCTTCTCTCACTCTTTCCGCGCCTGTGAAGAAGAAGTCCAACTGCTGAGGCAGAATCGGTTACATAACCACAGCAATGTAAATATTTATCCAACCCATAAACAACCAACTTTTTTGATATAGGGGCACATATTTAGCATGTCTTAGGGTACGAAATGAAAATGTAGTAAAATGACTAAACAAATGGCTTCATGAATCCATGTGAATCATACAGACAGATGCATTTGTGTCACTTGCTACCTCATCACATCACCTAGCAGTAACCAGTGGCGGCAAATTTAATTGAGAGCTCAACAAAGCACAGAATGCAGATAATAAATAGTACAAGTCAATTCTTGAATTGACTTGAAATCAATTTACAAATACTTCATGGCCAAATAAAGAGGAAGGGAGTGGTGAAAAGCAGTAATGATAATAGACAAAAACAAAACTCCCAATGTATGTTCATTCTTGGACTACCTACTGTAGACTTCCTATCAACACTGGCAGGTTTTGACACAGCATAAGAGCAGCACATTCACTGAATATTTTCAACAATGATGAAGTCTTGCCATTTCGACACATTGGAATGCTGAGGGTGATCTAAACTAATTCACACCACTGGCAAGTGGAGCGTGTACATTTTAATTTGCTATTAGCTAGTCTTGTCTTTGGTCTCATGTGCATGACCTCGTTGTCTAGCTGGCTTTAGCCATCCCATTTGGTACTGTAGGCTACATATCGCTACATACCACTACAAAATGCCATGGAAGCTGTGTGTTTTTTTTATCAAATACTTTGAGTCAATATATTACTTAACCTGTTAACCAGCAAGGAGGTTCCTTCAACTGAGGTTGGACGGTCAATTTATGAGAATGTGTCATTTCTCTAAAGCCATTCATCTGTACTGACTCATGGAAAATCAGGGTACAATGAATATCCGCCTTAAATGACATTGCCGACGTTAAAATGAGTATTATTTTCCTCTTGCAATGAATGGAGTCTGCACACAACTTGAGATGAATATAGAGTGTGGGCGACCAACTATGTCTCTTTAGGTGACATAGCCTAACCTAGACAGTCTTTTACAAGACGTTTACAAGGACGGTACAGAATGGAGAACCACGCTGTTTACTACTGTAAGTTTAACCAGTTATGCGGTTGCAGCCAATATGCTGTAAGTGACGGTGGTTTGAAAGCAGGTCAAGCATGCAGGCAGGATACCATCCAAGCAGGCAGAAAGGCAGCACGTGTAGGCGGTAAGGCTGAGAAAATGTCGACAGCACCAGCGCTGGCAGCAGGAGAGAGCAGTGATGGCTTGGGCTGCCTAAACAGGGTTGCATTTGCATACGCCCACCGTCTGCAACATGATTAATGAAGACAGCAATGTGGTCGACATGCCAACATCAGAAAAGAAGTGCAGAAACTGCACTTCTTTTCTGATGGGCACACTTTGGTAAACTCAGGGTGCTTCCTTACCACAGGTTCATATGCAGACGTTTGGTACAATGTTTTTCATCAGCAACTGACTTCCGTTATTTCTATTTCTAACACTTCACCTATGATAACAAAGCTTTATTCCTGTCTCTACTGGTAGCAAACTTGTTCTCAGGTTTCTCCAATTGGCAGAATGAAATGTTTAAATGGTTTTTATGCTTTAAGAAAGTACACATCACTTTCACTTGTGACCATGTTATATGTAAGGATTTGATTTATTTTTGGAAGATCCTATTATTACTCAACAATCAGCAAATACATTTACCAACTCCTATTTGTTGCCTATAGGCCACATATGTCATGTAGGTTATGTAGGACGTTCAGTCGGTATTCCGCTCATATCTTTGCCAAGATATTGGTAAAAGATTCCAATGCAAATGCAAACAAACATGGCTGACACAATACTGCATTATTTATATGAAGGTGGGCAACATGTCACCCACTGCAGCTCACTTGCCAAGGCAGCACAGTATCCATTTAAACTGCTGCACTGTGGGTGCACAATATGGTACCAACAGTGTCCAATAGAGCCACCTGTGGTCAAATCATATCGGCCACACTGTAACAGCAGGAGAAAAGATGCTAGAGCATGATCTACATTCATATTGCCCGTGTTTAGTTAGTTTTAGTTAGATAAAACAAGACTAACTACAATACAGACTAAACTAAATACAATAGAATTGTAGACCTTATCTCTTAATGTACTTTGTAGAGTGCAATAAAGTGCAATAAAGTTGTCCAAATGCTACCTTTAACTCCCCCTATTGTTATAAGTATTAATAATAGTTACACAAGCACAGTTAACAGCTTCCCTGTTCAAGTATTAGGCAAGTATGTACTGTACACCCCCCCCCCCCCAGACAGCTGCAACTTGATGGCCAATAGCAAAAGAGTATCTACTTTATTTAGATGGAGGCTCTATTTTTCACAAACTGTGACCTGTATTTAATTCCCTGGTAAAGACTTAAGAAATATAGCCCGCAGTAAAACAATGACGCATACAGTCACCTAGCCCAAAGGGCTGTTGTTTCCAGTAGAAATACAACCCAAGTTAAAACAGTGTGACTAGGCCCAAAGCTTACTCATTTCTTTTAACATTATGGGCATTTCCTGACTTGTTCTGGAAATTCTGGAGTTTACAGATTGTTCACAATCAATGAAACTTAAATTTAATAGATTGAGGCAAGTATAATTGTATTCGAGTCCATAAGGCCATAATAATATATGTAATATATAAAATATTTTATTCTAATAGCATACTTTAGAATATGCATTACATTCATGACATGCTTGCCAAACATTACTCCAAGTACCGTAGCAAGACTTCTTCCCTTTCTCCCACAGTTCAGGGCAAACGGGAATGAGTGCTGTCTTGATCTAAATACTTATACAGAAATTACTTACACATCTAAATACAGAAAAAGAAAATAATGCTACGAATGTTGCTAGTTCACGTATTCAATTGAACCGATCGATATTGGCTGAAATACACCTGAACAAGTACTGATTCATTTAATTTCCATACTGAGGTTTCAGAACACTGGCCACATTCCACAAAGAACTTGAAAGAGTTCTCTGTTGACACTTAACTGACACAGAAAAGAAATTGCAATTATCATTATAGGCAGTGCCCCAAAGGCAAGCCTGATCCCGTGCTCTTAAAATATACTGTATATATTTTCAGTTATCTATATGGATTATTTTGCTGGCTTTGTCTTCTTTGCCTTCCACTGTACATCTCATTCCGCCACTGCGGAGACAGAAAGTGATAATTAGCAAAACTGACAATCAAAATCCAAACATTACATCGAGGACCATCCAACATTCAGCTTATACAGTAAGTGGAGAGTGGACAGGGGTTAACACAGGTCTCAACCAAAAAGAAACAGCCGGAACCATGGCCTCAGGAAGCCAGAGCCCCAGGAAGTCGGCCTACGACGTATGATCTATCACTTCAATTTTCTCCAGTATTATAGCTACTGATATTAAAAAGAAAAAGGTTTGGATGGAGCCTTGATAAGAGTAATGGAGCACTTTTTCAGCCAAACTGGACTCAGTTGCTGTAATCTGCGCAAGTGTAGATAAGGAGATCACAAGTGTAGGGGAACAATTACTTCTGCCTTTGGCAACAACATTTAGAATAGTGTCTTCTATTTGCCAGAAGAGAATAAAAACATGATTAGTTCAATATTAGATCTCCCAAGGTTATGTTTGCGCAAATAACGATAAGAGCTTCAAACATGCTAATGATTATCCGTAGAAAAAGCTGACACAAATGTTAAAAATGTGTTAAGAATGCAATCCAAAAATATAAAAATATAAAAAGCAGAATACTGTATACACTATACTGTATATGTAGGGCTCTACAGTGGAACAATTTCAGAAATGCGCATGAAATCCCCATGCACAATGACAAACAGAACATGGTTCCAAAGAGGGTGAAAGCGTAAATTGTATTTATCATTACCATTACCATTAATTACCATTACCAACTACTGTACACCGGGCTATATGCATTGATCATTATTTTCAGCTGTTCGATTCGGGTCTCAAATCTGAAAACAAACCCTTTTCTATATTAGCTACCTCGTCATCACTGCTAGGTACAGTAAGACTAACAAGCAAACTTGTACCACGATCATTAGCAAGACACTAGACAAACAGTTAAAAAACCTGTGGATGATTCATGCTTGAATGGCTAGAGGGGGATGTGTGACTGCAATCATGGCAACCAGCGTTTAAATTGCGCATTTGTGCAATTACAGTAGCCTACATTGTTTTATATGGGTTGTGGCATCTCCAGGGGACAGGTATAGAGGGGCGCTACATTCCCCTCCAGGATCAGCTGATCACCACAAAATGGCAACTGGGGCAGGCACTACAATTCCCAGACTGCACCACTCCTCTGAGGTGTAGTAGGCTCTTAAACCACCTAATTGGAGTGGGGCGGGGGAAAAGCTGAAAGAAGCCACACTGGAGGAGGAAAGAGACACCAAGCCTGACGGTACTGAACACAAAAGGGCACCCTAACCGGAGGACATTAACCTTCTAGCCTAACAGGCTTTGGTTATAGTTATTATATTATTTGGTTATAGTTTCTCCTTCTGTTTCTGCTGTGGGACCCGGTAATAATGAATAATTCTTCTGTTGTGTGGACCAACATGAGGGAAAATAAAACCTCCCACAAAGCTAAACCTTTCCAAGACCTATATAATTCAAAAATAGTTTTGCTCAAATTCCTACATTCTAGCTCAGTTTTTCTGGTTGTCCTTCCTTAATACATAGAATTTCGACTCTGCCCCCAAATGTTTGACAGTCCTCCTACATTTTGAAACGTAGATGTCCTCCATGGGAAAAAGTAATCGTAGAGCCCTGATATTAATTTATGCAAATTTCAGCACTGGTAAAATTAGGATAAAATCTCTGGAATAAGCACTAATAAATAGAGCCAAGCCATGAATGTAGCATTTGTCCCAACAGGTCAACCTTAGTGGAGCAATCACACTAAAACAGAATCCACAATGCAGGGCATTAAAGGTTAGTCTGAGAGAACACACACAGAATGTATGCAACTTTCCATAGCAACAGAATCTGTGTAGCTCTGTGTTATAGTGCCAATCATAAAACTTATGGAGGAAATATTTAATGTAATGTAGTCTCAGGCAAGACATGAGAAAGGTAAGAAAGGTAAGAAAGTCCTGCATGCACTATATTTTTTGTGGGATCAGTGTAGAGTATTCCTACATCAGAATGTGCCATTAAAACTGATTAGAAAGTATTCTAAACTTAATTGCCATAATAATAATGTCCATCATACTTTAGATTTAGCACAAAAACATGTTTTGCAGGTAAGAGTGGAATGCATAGAACCAATATTTTATATTATTTGGAATATTTCAATAATACATGTTTTAACACTTCTATAAATGGTTAGTTCAAGATGGAAAATATCCAAGTCTTTAGCCAGGAAGATGGAGGGAGCGAGTGAAAGAGAGAGCGTAAGGAGTGGCAGATAACAAGGAGTGGCAGAAAAAGAGGGTAACAATTATGGGAAAATGAGAGCATGAGGAAAAGTGAGAGAATGTAGTAAAACGTTTGTTGGGTAGAGAAAGAGAGTGAGATGTTTTCATTTCCACTGCTCTGGCTACATTTGTATTTTTTATTTAAATACATTTCATATAAATCTTTATTTTAGTGGCAACATTGTTCATTTGTAACTTTCATGCCAATGAAGCCCATTGAATTGAGTTGAAACAGAGAGAGAGCAAGAAAAAGAGAGCGAGCGAGAGAGAGAACCAGGCAGATGATATAGGAGGAAACAGCTCTCTGAAGTGATGTGACATTGCAGGAGGCAAGGCAAGCTTCCAGCTGAGCTGCGCTCCTAAAGTCCCCATGTAATGTTGACCTATGTCCTCGTGAAAAGTGAAGTTACAGTATAGGGGGTCTTCATCAGCCCATAGCACTCAAAATCTGCTACACGAATATAGGACTTAAATATAATTGTATTGGACATGCATACTACAGCCCACACATGCAAGGCTGTCATTGCTAATTACATAAAGAAGTGATCAAATCAGAAATGGCTTGAAAACTCTACAAGCTGTTTGATTCTTGGCCCTGACGTCCTGATTCACTCACTTACTGTATGCAGTCCACATAAACATGACTATTTGTGTCACTAATCTAATGAAAGAAAATAATTAAATAAATAGCATCGCCTACGTTGACAGTATTATCACATGACAGTATTATTGTCAGTATATCATATTTAAATATATATAATAAATAGCTAAACATGGACCTGTGGTAGCCTTACAGTAGCAAGTTCAATCATTTTAACAGGGGTTTGCCAATCAAATATCAATTTGTAGTCAGTTATATTGACCACCTAACCACAGTGGAAAACCCTCTTGTAGGAACTGAGGTAGTGAGGATTGTGTTTCCGCTTGTCATAAATGCTGAGCCTCTAGCAACAGCTTTTGTTCCTATGGCACCAAAGCAATGGGGTTTTGTCAGGTGTGAGGCACGGCTCATTCATCAAGAAATCAGCAGCCTTGATACTTGACAAGTATCGAACTCACAAGTTGAGTGAGTAATTATTTCCTAGTGGTTATCACACTCTTGTTTGGCTGTAGGAAGCATTGTGGTCTGCCCTAGTTTTTTTTCTGTTCATGCATTTGCATTTGTAAATCTAATGTAACATACCAAACTGTGGATAGTTTCATCTGACATCCTTGGCTTCTATTTTTACGCCCCTCATTTAGCTGTATACAAATGCTGCTTTCCTGGTGTAAACCCAAAGCAAACCGTACTTCAGCTTCATAGTGGAGTGTTTTTTTAGTTGTAACTTTTTTTTGGACAAAACATAAAATTGTGCGCGATTCTATCATTCTATGATCTGTTGACATCTGTGTCCATGTCAACAAGTCCATTTATAATGCCCATCCCACTCATCTAGTTGTGTGATGTTATCTTATGCTGCAATCCAATGCAAAGAAGTCAATATGCCCCAATGTGTCCGCAGCTAACAAATGTTTACGGCAACTCTCTATACTTTACAAGCATCTACTGAGTACAAATGTTATATACTGTAACACAACAGCTGATTTGACACATTAGCACACTTTAAAATAGACAGCAGGTAGCTTGTAGGCTACCACATGACGTCAGGTGTGTTAAATGTCGTCAAACTCAGACTAGATCAATCTTGCCCGAGTTTCCGGCTTTGAATTCTGACTTGAATGACCGTTCCAACGTCAAGGTTTAGAACAGTTAAATCTAGTTTTATATCTTGTATTTTCATAGACAAGAGCAATCAAGAGGAGAGGTTACCCTGCCCGGAGGAAGCCCGGGGCCCCCGTCTGGAGCCGTCTGTGAGGCGCCGGGCGGGTGTGAGGATACTAGCAAGCCCCCGGCTGAGCGCCAATATGTTGGAGTTTACCCCGGTAGACGAGAGGGTCGTCTCCCTGCGCCTACGGGTTGTGGTGGGGAAAACTCTGACTGTTGTCAGTGCCTATGCACTTAACATAGTATCCGGCCTTCCTGGAGACCCTGAATGGAGTCCTGTATGGGGCTCCAGTAGGGGACTCCATAGTTCTACTGGGA
>JAODTR010050534.1:0-18216 GCA_025399935.1 Amblyopsis rosae
GGAATTTGTGCTTAGATAGCGCACACGCCCTCGATCAGACGTCATATTCGATGGGCTAGCTAGCCTCATGAAAAAAAAATAAATGTAAACATTGCGATTTGCGGTACCGGCGGTTGCTTTCCACGGCCTGCGGTTGGGTTTAACAACACCGCGGTATTCCAATTTTGCGGTTATCGCGACAGCCCTACCTTTACAACTGATGTACTGTATGTTTGGGTTATTTTGCTAAATTTGTGTCGATACTAAAAACTTAATAATGGGAATAACCAACTATGACACCATGGGTACACCATAACCCAATATTGTATAGTGTATGTCTCCATAGCGTCCTTGAAGTATTGGAGAGAGAGATTTGTGTAACATGACTGCAGCATGGTCATGAACTCAACACTGGTCAACAACACACACCATTAGATATTATCACCCCTTTAAAAAAATAAGTTGTAAACTGCTCTCTATTTGAAATATGCCACTTCCGAGAACTGTCAATGTACAATCAAATTGACTCATAGGAGAATTGTTAAGCTTTTAGGGAAAATGACGAAATGGTGCACGTTTTACATCTTTAAAGTTGAGAGGAGGTGTGGTATTCTTTCGCTTTTCTGAAGAGGAGATACCATAATAACACACACAAGAACAGGACATCAAAGGGATATCTGAGTTTCCAAGGCAGAATCTTTACTATATGGTACAGAAAAGTTAGTTTGAGCTTTCTATTTTCCTGCATTCATGAGATCCAGATCAATGTGAGAGAAATCCTGTTATGCTAAACAAAGTCTAAAACAAGCCAAGATAATGAGAGCAATAAAGTCATAACTAAACATGATCTTAACATAAAACAAAGTAGACTATTGACTTATCCTGATGTGTAAGGACATTGTTGTTCTTGTAGTCTAGCCTACATTTGTCATTCACATGAATTGTCAGGATTTATGCTGCTTAATGATTACGATGCTTTAATGATTGCATTGCGACCGGTGGAACAATATCGAGGCGCGGGGGAGGATGGGGGGACGAATACAAATAATTTGGTGACAACTAATACAAATGAGTACAAATAGAGGGCTCTCTGCACATTGCTAGTGGCAACATCAAAGTTTTGCCTCTAGCGTTGTCCCCACTCCCTAGCCGCTAGGACCGCATGGAAATCAAGCGCTCCCCTCTCCGCTCTCATTGTTTTCCGGGCTGATGTGCAGGCTGAGGCAGGGAGAGAACACTTTCAAAATAAATAATACAATTAAATAATATGTTTAACCAAGTATTTATGATGCCGACTAGCAATGATTGCAGCGTTTAACTGTTTAACCGACTAATCGTGCACATCTCTACTATCAATGATTCATAAGGATAATACAGAATTTTCTCATTTCAGTATGTGGTATCCATTTACCATTATTGCTACGTACTATTACAATGATTTACCATAATAATAGAATATAATATACATTTAAATATGATGATGTTTTACTCATTCAATCCATTAACTACGTCATATACTGTAGGACAATAATATCCATTGAGTTAATGCATGCAATTTGAATTTGTTTGTACCAGCTCACTTTGCATATGTGTGTACCAGCTGAAAATCAAGAGCCATTACTTACTAAAGTATTTTTCCTTGTCCAATTAAAGGTTAATGGTGGGGTGGGGGTGGGGGGGTGGGGTTATAATTAATTTCCTGTGTAAAATATAAGCTTGCCATCTGCAACTGTAACTATGATTAACGGCTACACAAACTTTAACGCACTTAACAGACTCAGCAGCAATTCATGCAATAATTAAGTTGTATCAATTGAAAGTCAATAATTACTGCAATTTGTGTCATTATGGATTACGTCCTGATCAAAATAATAGGCAGCTATATTTGTTTTATAGTATAAGTTCATATAGGACCGCTGAATTTAGTATAATCTTATCTGACACACACGCACACACACACAGGCCCAGCGCAAAACAAAACAGATGTAGGACTAATGACCCACTCGCAGAGTAAATGACAGTTGAAATAAGTTTAGAGCAATCTGGAACCAGATAAATGGACCTAATCTTGTTCCGGCCGGGACCCTGGCCGGGAAATGGCTCCTGACACCTGAGACCTTGTTACTCGCCAAGGCTCAATCGCGGCCAGCAGGCTCGACCCATACATCTCCATTTTAGATGACAAGACACAAATCTGAATCCTGAAGCAGAAAAAGCCTCCAGAGCAACCAAGGTTGTGGTTTACTGTGAGAATGAAGGAAGACGGGAAGCATTCCAGAACAGATGAAAGAACAGATTTCTGCTTGTTTAAGGTCATTAGTATATACTCTACAGTAAGTATGCTATTTGTTAACTGTTATAACACAGAACAGATTAAATCATATCATATTAGTTTTAATAAGATTCAGCCACTGAGACCAAATAGGCAACTTTCAGACAACTGAGCAAAAATGTATAAATACCTCTACAAGCACCACTTTACATTTTGATGTGACCTGTCATGGATGCCAGTTTTAGGACATTACATTACAATATAGCCCAATTGTCCAAAGCCTTCTGCACTGGGGACTCAAACCAGCCAACTGATGATAGCCACAATGTTGAAATAGAACACATGATTGAGGAACTTTCTGAAAGTAAAAATACATATTCATAATGCCATCTTGTCTTCCTTTCATGCCTTCTTCACACTCTGCCTGTTTCCTTAAGATTGCATTACACTGGTGTGTATAGCAAGGTACAATACACACACAATTTTCAGAAATTGTTTAATCAATCTGTATGGAGGACACTAATTGCAGGGAATGATAAAGAAAATGTTCATATTATGATATAAATAGACATTTAACTGCTGCGAAATTAAAAACTACTAAAGATCGCTCTAGCTAATGGTTTATTTGGGGCCAAAAGGCGGAGATTAATTTATTTGATTCATCTTAGAAAATGTTTCCAAAAGCCCAATGTTAGCTTGTATCTACTACATGTTGATTTAGACATGTCACGTGTAGGCAGTTTGCTTCATATAAGAATCCTCTTAAATCCAGGGTGGGATTTACAAGATCCGCAATGTACAATATGCGAGAAAGCAAACTAAACACTGCCTGCTGTGATACATCCTGCTCTTACTGAATAAATCCATTTTTTATTCTGATGTCAGCACAGAGCCTCAGACCACAGTGGATGCTGGTTTATGCACATTCTCACAGCAGCTTATTTGCTAATACTAATGGAAAAAGTCCCCTCTCCTGTTTGTTCTATCTTCTACCATGTCTTTTCGACTCCCTCTCCCAAAAAATAAAAAAAAATAAAAGAATGTAATCCTCAATTATGTCTGCTGTGTAATACCCATTCCATGACATCCCTGCAGAGTGCTATTAACAACTCTTGCGTCTATGCTCTGATAAATTGTGGTATTGCCATCTTCCCAACTGATTTACAGTTTCTTTGAAAGGCTGCACAATCATTAAACCCTTTGAAAATATTTTAAATTTATTCTTCCTCATACAGTACATCAGAAATATTACAGCCAATTCAAAATATGGCTTACATGCAGTACGGCTATGACATAATAAGACAGATAGCCTCCTACCTATAAAATACACACAACATTCAGGACAAGAGGACATAAAGGGACACATAACACAACCTCGTTCAGGGCATAACTCAGGACAGTAGAAACGAATGATGTCAAGAATGGGACAGAGGACAATACACAACACATGAAATTGGATTGGAAGAAACTCGGGACTGATAACAGGACACAAATCAACACAGAAATCAGGAAGGAACTCAGGACAGTGGAGAGGGCACGCTAGTCCCCTAGGAAGGAGACACAAACACAGGACAAGGCAGCAAATGATCCAGAATAAGATGCCATACACAATAAGGACAGCCCACATAGTGATTTCACCTCCTCCTCCTTCCAACAGCAAAACATTAGGAGCATTAGCAAACAGTGCTTAATGTTTTGTGCTCTCACTGTATTAGAGCTAAGGTATCAGCGCTAAACAATGGCAGGGTGACTGACTTAAATCATCTAGCGGTGAAATAATTGCCATGCAATATTAAAAAGACGTTAAACATAAATCATATGCTGGAGGATAGCTGGAACAGGAGGTTGTGAATGACATCTAAACCTCCACCTATGGAGAGTGGATATGGTGGGAACTCAAGAAGGCGTGCAGCGATCGTAAAATCTCTACGCTTGTCTTGTCCAATTTCATGGCCATGGCTCTGGCATAAAGTTTGAGGTGACAAAATATACACGCCGACATCGATGTCATTCTAGTTCAACTTCATTGTAATTAATAGTGTGTCTCTAGGGCATGCAAAGGAAGCAGGTTGGACGACTGCAATCTGACATTGACGTTCAGGGTTCTTGTTCACCTTCTCTTTGTTCCAGTGTAAAGGAAGTGGTGTGTGAAAGCATGTAATTAATGGACCTACAAATAGCTCCGGTTTCATTTGATGACAATCCCGGTATGTGTTAAAAGGTAGAACCTTTTGTTTTTAAAGCGGGTGTGGGAGTGCGATGGCAGCAAACGGCAGCTCCCCAACAGGAGCTCTGACACACTTCTGCATTTTTTAAATTGCAATTTACCCAGAATGCACCACGGCGACACGGGACAGGACCCAAACTCATGGAATGTCTTTTAGGCTATGAAAACACAAACTGGACCAATAGCAGCCGGGTATCAGTGGATGGGAAGGTCGAGAACTCTGCGTCTGTGACTTACCCCTGGGCTTCGCTAATGCAGCCAACTTCTAATTGCTGCTCTAAACGGGGCAAATGAAGCTGGCATGACAAATTGCGTCAAAACAAGTCTGTAGGCTGGCACTCCGTTAATTTGCTAGACACAGAGATGTATTCGGTGCCAGGAAGACCTTGCGCCTAATGAATAACATTTCCCAGGTAGCTGCCTAGAGATGATGTATTTTACTGCATACTGTGGGTAGTTGCAGGAGGCTAGCAGAATACTCCATGCCTCATTTGAATGAAATCTGGACACTGCAGTATATCTATGTTGAGAGTGCCACTAGATGTGATGGTGTGATTGTAGATAGGGAATATTATGATTAGAAATAGGGAACGCAATTGCAGGACAAATGAAACTCGTTTGGTTGTGGGTTTTGTTTAAGGAAAAGTTAGTGACAGGTGAAATGTGTTTTTGTCAATGGCAGATATTCACTCATTCGCAATTTTAAAATAGTTTTTCAGCCGAACAAATGCGAAGACCATGTCTCAGTAGTACCTTATCGCTCGGTCCAAAATCATTTTTGGGCCGTCTATTTTCACAATAAGCTTATCTCAGTCCATGAAAGGTTTTTATTGTTCTTTACCTAATCCTTTAAATCTGCAATATGACTCAGAAGTGAACCACACTGTCTGTGCCAATATGATTCCATTCGCATTGAGCTGCATTATCTCTGAATGGGAAGCAGGCATCGTCTTTCTCATGAAACAATGCAGCCCAAAATGACACAGACTGCCAAGCGCATGATAAATGCCCAGCTGTGGGTTTTAATATTACCAGTTGGAACCCATGCGTCAAAAGGAACAATTAAAAATATAATGACGTCCAGTGCTGTAATGAAGTGCATTGTCTTACACAAAGGTCTTCTGCATGACTTCCTGTTATAGCGCGACCATTCCTTACAGACTGTGTTGTTCCTTACCTGTTAATTACACCTTTGGAGATGAAAATCTCCAAAAAAGTTTTGACGTCACAACTGAGCTTTAAATCAGCATGGCTGACAGGTGCCATGCATGTTGTTGTTCTGCCACCGTTGCCAGAGCTGGCTTAGTGAAGCGTGTGAAACCCAAATGAAATGAATCCAGCAGGAATGTAGCGTATTTTAGGGGCGAGGGGAGGGTGTGCATAGCCGTAAAGGCTATGCCCTTTACGGTTAGCGGAATTTGGTCGTTATGAATGAAGATAGATAGATAGATAGATAGATAGATAGATAGATAGATAGATAGATAGATAGATAGATAGATAGATAGGTAGATAGATAGACAGACAACAGAGCCGCTATAGCCTTAGCGCTATATAGCCTCGCTAATCCAAGACCTTGGCAAGCTGTGACATTCCTGCACCACCAAGAGTGCTTTCTGTGCATGGCCCCCGGATCTCCAGCGTCTATTTCAGACATTCACATCAGCACCCAACCCCTTACACACCTGGCCACTCTATCTCCATCTGACCAACTGCATGCTGTGGCAGAGACAAAACACGCTGTCTGCCGTTAATTACTGTCTGCATGTAGCCAGGTCAAGGGTCACACATACATTCCATAGAGCTCTGTGTGTGTGTGTGAGTGTGTGGGGGAGATGAGGGATCTATCTACAGTGTGTGTGTGTGCTGAACATGTGGCCTATACGGTCGAAATGGGAAGAAGTGAGAATGTGTTGCAGCTGTGATTGGAATTTAAGTACAAGACAAATGATGGCATCCATATAGAAACTTATGAACTGTCTAATGGTTCCATTTGCCTTTAAACCCCGGGTTTTCCAAAAAAACTCACGTACAAACTTCCTAGATTGACTAGTCGCACTAAAGCTCACTCTTCTCAACAAGATAAACAGCTAATTTGAGCTGCAAATTAAAACGGTAAATTTGGGTTCAATCATCAATCCATCAATAAATAAAGCTCTTAGCCCTTCTGTAGATCTTAACTGGAAAACAAATAATGCCTTAAACTAATCCAATGCTACACCACTATTGGGTCAATTTGTGTACAGGCAGCACAGTTTTCGAAATGTATAAATCCCCTTAGCCAGGGGTTTTATGATTTTATTATAATGCCACTACAGTAACATGAATCAGCAACCTGACTTCCGTGCTCTACGGTCACCGGCAACTGGGCAATAAATTAATGGAAACAATGCTAGGTGTCTGGCAACAGTAATTGGCTTTGCCATCCATTGTTTTATTTTCCTATTGGGCGAGTTGTTATTCGTAATCATAAAATTCAATGACTACACATAATGGTGTTTTCACGATGGGGAGACAGGCCGGCAAAGGGACTGGGCTTGCATATATTTTAGCTGAGATTTAGCAGCTTTGCCTTCAGCGCTACGAGCAGCGTCATTTTTTATCAAGGCCTTATTAAATGCTCACAGTCGCCAATGCGATTCCAACACAAGCAGCAATAACATAGCGTTGAACGCCGCTGCTTTGCTCCCGGAAAATATAACCTAGCAACTGTCGAGAAATGAGCTGTTTATCATGGGATCTGTTGCATGCATTGTCTCAGGCCATTAAGCAGAATCCCAAGATGCTAATTACGAACGGTGGCAAATAACATAAAATTCTTCTCTTACAGTACGTGGCTGAGGTGTCAAAACGCAATCCGCCTGCACACAGAAAACAAAGTTTGATGTTTGCTGATATAGCACGAATGGGACAATATTCAAGTTCCCAGTACGGAGTTAGACATTTTCATTACAGCAAACGTTACGAGGAGCCATCCTACAACAAGGCCATCAATCCCACATCAGCGAGGCTATTCAATACCATGTGCACACATATAGCTCATAAATAATGAATGGCACACTTAAAGTGAAAGCACGAGGACATCCATTGATTTTCCCTCTTACATCTGTCACATGATCCCCAGATTATCACATGATCCACACAGATTGGCTTACTGTCACTAGTCCGCCGGCGAGAGAAATGTATCGGGCACAGGAGACAACATGCTGGGCAAAGCATGCTGGTTTGTGACCTTAACGGTTCATGAAATCGTTTTAACCTTGAAAATAGACATGCTGTGCCATGAATGTATGATTTATATTTATATTACGAATTTTATTACATGTATGTATTGATTAAAAGAGAATAAAATCATAAATGTTTTAATAATTAGTAGTTAAAGCAGTAATAGCAGTAGGAGTGGTGCTGGTATAGTGAATGAATGATAAATCAGTCAATCAAAAGCAAACCCGATGAGTCAAGCGGTCAGACTGCACCTAAAAGTTCATTTTCTGTCTCTTTCCCTGATGTTTTAGAGGCATGAAACAGAAAGACTCAACCAGCACTGCAGGCCAACCTGATTAAAAAGTAGCAGTTTTCTGCCAAGTCCAATCTAGCAGATACAGTAGGCTGTCAAGCTGCCATATTTTTTTCTGTTGATTCAACATTCGACTAAGGCTTAGCTTCCTTCACTCCCACTGTGTAGCCTTATCACCCTCAAGCATCTGTTTTGAGAGCTAGGCAGCTTAGGCGGAGCTTAATGGAGAGCCTAGGAGTTGCAGCAATCAGCGAGCAAAACAGAAGTGTTTGGGGGGCGTCAGCAAACCGATGCGCAAACGACCGTCGGTATCTAATACACATCTATTAGCTTGGCAGGACTGTGGTTCGGTGAGCCTCGTGCAACCGTCTTATCTGATGGTTGCGTTGAGCGCCTTGTAGCCTACCTTTCACAACTTACGTAGGACCTCCTTGATTGAAAACCTGCTTCATTGCAATGCAATTTCCATTTTGGCCATTTTCTGCATGATTTGTTTACTGATGGCTGATACATGGGGTGTAAATGCAACGGGACTCAGATAGCCTGGCGCATTCCTTTAAGGGATGCTGAAATAGCTGTGGCCCAAGGCAGGGCTGCAGTGTACTGGCATTCATTACCTAATCAATACTCACCTTAATCTAATTTAGTGGAAGTAGAAGAACTCTTTCTCTTTGTCCCTGCCCTCTTGCTCATTGAGCATGGACTCCTGTAAAAGGCCTCTCATTCTCCCATTCTGCTGCCAGAGTTTTCATCCGGCGGACAGATGCAATGTTCTTCGAGCCCTGCTGTGGCTCTTCTCACGCTTTCTCCCTCCCTCACTGTTCCAAAAAAAAGAAAATACCGTGAAAGAGGACATTCTTTATGTTTTCATTCCCCCCTGAAACAGGGGGATGGGTGAATGTAGCCCCAATCCAATGCAGCAGGGCCACATTCGCTCCCCCCTATACGCCTCCCCTCGGCCTCCCCCTTCCTGTCTCGAGCCACATGGGGCAGAGTGTGAAGCGTTGGCTCTGATGTGCGGAACGTGCATGGACTACCAGCCACCATGTTTAATCAGTGATTACATGGAATATACACTCTGCATTACCTGCCAAAGTCTGGCACAGCGAAATAACGTTTCACGGTAGCACGGCTAACAAACCCAACCACCCCAGGACCATGTTCTTTCTTTTTTTTATAAATATTATTATTATTACTACTATTATTTTAGCTGTTATTGATTAAATTATATTTTTATAGGCTATCTCATATTGAAGTGATGATTTGTGATGCCTGCTTTACTATTAACGCACTAGAAATCATGGAGATGCGGCCATAGCTGCATGGTGCGTGCCTACCAATTCGGTCCAGCAATTCATATGCAAATGTTGCATTTGAAATAAAGCCATTGGGCTTTATGTGTTGGAGACACAATCTCTTAGAACATTCATATCTCCCCCTCCTCCTTCTATAAAACTCCCACAACTGACTCGAGGAGAAGTATGGCTGTTTTATGCCCCCCGGCATGAAGTGGGTGGGCCAGCACTCATCAGCGCTTACTTGTTTGTGAGATAACACCATTTTTGTATGTCTATAATATATGATGAGAGCCTATACAGTAGAAGGGATGGAGGGTTAGACAAAATATATTCACTTTTGGTGATTCTTGGTGAATCATTGTTCATCTACTGAGGGAAAGCGGGAGACTAAATTACCTTTATTACAAAGAGTAGCCTAGTACAGTACTTGAGGAAATGTTGCTATTTAAATTAACATCACATATTAATATCAAAGGCAAGCTGGTTAATATTTAAATACATATTTAAAAATGTCTTAAAAGTCACAGAATAATTCCTATTTATGGTTTACGAGCAATCAGACTATTGGCCTCTGGTAACAGATTGCCTTTGTGGTCGGTTTGTCTGTGAAGTGAGATTTATGGCCTGCTAAGGTTGTTGAATGAGTCTGAGCAAATCAATAGAGATTCTTGTCTGATATAGTATGTTGCATTCAGAAACACCTACATGGACTATTGTTGTGTGTCCAGACACTGCAGACAATGTCTCATTGTCATTTTACCGAGACATGACATTCAGGGCTCATCTCCAACAATAGGTCTTTTTGCCTTTTGTGAAGGCTTGAGAAACGCATTCAGGGGGCCGACCAAATGTAGATCACAAATGTCCGTTCCTCTACTTATTGATAGAGTCTCATAGATACTATAAATACAGCGGACACCATGTGACACATGTGGCACAAGATGTGGGCAGGGAAAACATTCCCTGTCTGCCTTTGAGCCCAAATTCATACATTTGCATAAAATATACACAATATCTTTAATCTGTCTTAATTAAATCATAGCTCAAACCTCTGCCCCCACTGCAGGCAACAGTATACCTGAAGAACAAAACACATCTACTAATACGTGATCTATAAAGCTCCCATTAGAGAAACATGGTTGTCAAATGTCGTACTGCTCTTAATAAACAGATCTAAAACTTTGCTTTATTTCGTCTGAATCAAAACCATGAGGATAATATACTTAAACTACAAAGCATATCTGGAATGTTATCATATACAGATGGCCATGGTACTTTATTATGAATCAGGGGATTCAACAAGCTAACAAAAGATAGCAGAGAATGACGCCTTTGGCCATGGAGCACTATAATTTATCCCCTCCAAAATACAGTATGGTAAACAGTCCAGTTACAATTTAATTTCATTTATTTTCCTGATATTGCTGCCTGCCCAGTGGGACCAAAAGGCTTGACACAATTAAATGACATTTGATGTTATTTTTTTACACTGGATTCAATGGGAGGCGAGCAATGTTGTCCCCCACTCTCCATTTCTGCCCCTGTAATGTGTGTGATGTGCTGCCGACTCTTTATTAACACAGTGGGCCTGATGTGTACCGTCAGCACAGCAAAGCACCGGACCTTTTGGTCTCACGATCCTCCACATCTGCTCTTACAGTCATATGGCGCAGGGCTACAGCGCCCCAGATCAAACCGCTTCCCCGCACCAAGCCAGCCAGCGGACATCTGTCTGTTTAAACCACAACAGCAAATGCTGCAGCTGCAATGCCTCCCAGCGCCAGACAACCTCTGGATCACGTCTCTCTATTAATATGCAAACATCTGCCTCTTCTCGTTATGAGGTGAGAATTCTCACTTTCTCGCAAAGCAGCTGCCAGCCGACGGCGCTCAAACGGTGTTGGGCCCACTAAACATTTACCAGCTGTTGACCCTGTGGACGCTGTCCCTGTGCGAAGACCACCATAGCAGATGACAGCAGTTAGCATTCTACTCCACTGTGTCCAGTGTGGAATAATACGCAGGCGTTTATTTAACTGTTGCTTCCGTCCTAATGTGAGCGTGTCTTGGCAATCAGTGGATGCTGTGTGTAAATCGTTGAGGAGCAAGTTATGCAATGCCTCGTTGACAGGCTTAGATTATGGAGATGCATGTGTTGTAGACATATGCGTTAGCCGCCACTTTACAACCAGGTGGCAAGGGGTTGTTGTTGTTGTGTTGTGTGTAGCGCTTAATACGCAGTACCGTTACAGGCCACCAGGAAATACATCAGTCCAATCTTATTATCCTTGAAAAGTTAGTCTCAATGGCAAATCACTTTTTATAATACACAATTACCATTAAAACGATGCCAAGGTTAAAAGACATTTAAGAAATAACATGATGTGATGTGTTCGCTGTCGATATACTAAGTAATGTTTTATTACAATATCTTGCATAAATCAGCAGAGTGCAAGCAGCAGTTACATTAGTTCCACTGCAGTATTTCTAAAATGGTTTTGAAATTAGTTATGTGTGTAATTAGAATTGGTAAGATGTATGTCTAGTAAAGATAAGACATACATTATTAAATACAGTGTGGTTAGAGGCTCAGTGTTGAAGGATTTTGTTACAGTAGGGTACATTTTGCAGCCAATGTGGATATGACCCAGTCAACCAATGACTAGTCTACGGTCTAGGGTTATGTCACGTATCTAAACACTTGTGTACTGCTCTCAAATACATCTGTAAGACATTACTGGTGTGGCACTTTTCCATTGTTTTCTTGTCGAACTACATTTTGTACGACGCCAGTGAATGCCAGTGTCCTTTAAAGGTTCTACGTGTAATATGTTTAGTTTAAACCATTAAAAAAACAATCTAAATTATCAAAAGAGGTATAATAAATATCAGTATTGATGATATGTCAAATTCCTCTATGTACTGCGTTGTAGAGATATTTTCTGAAATGAACAGATTATTCTGCCCGTAACCTTGTAATACCACTTTGTCCCTCAAGAGGCAAGGGGAGTCACTATTTTACAGGCAGTAGACAACAGAAGTGTGTGTGCATACATGCTATATAGGCTATACAAAATATTGTAGGTGAATCTGTTAATTACATTGTTCTAGTGAAACTATAGCCTAGTTTGTTTATATAAGACGTAGTTACAGCCCGATCGATATGCCCCGGCATGGAACAATGCACTGGAGTGAATTTCTTTTCACCAGATGAATCAGAAGGAGTACTATACATAAATGGATTATACCTGATGCTGACTTAAGTTTCTGGACTGGTGAGTAAACTGCTACTATTATAACATAATTTTTTGATTTCCTATATTTAGTCTTAATTATTTTTAGATTACTTCATGCCTAAACAACTGTTCTTTTAAATGCCACCCAAAGATTGCGACGCAAAATCTTTCTATGTTCGTGACTGCGTATGTTGCTCAGGGGATCAAATTAAAGTAGGAAATAATTTCATTTATTGATTGACGTTAACGAAAAGTTAATAAGATATTTATTTTGCAAACTTCCCTTTTAAATCTGAATGTAGTCATAGAAATAATCTACTAATTAAAAATCAAACATGTAATCTGATTCCACTATTTTAGCTGGTAATAGATGAATGGATTCCAATTAATCTATTTTTGTAATTAGTTACAAGTAACTGATTACATGTAATCAGTTACTTGTAACTTGTACTTTAAACCCTGCTCGCCAGTGTGTGTCCCAAGTACACCAGACGTGCCATTGATCGTTAACAGTTGTGTGGGAGTAGATAATTTAGGTTGAATATTATCAAGAGTTCTTTTGTTGTTAATTATTTCGCAATGCTGCGGCTGTGTGTTCTGTTTTCTGTCGGTTTGCCATCGAGCCGATCACACAGATTGCTACCTGGGCCAAGTGTGACATTATGAGCAGTGTGCAAGAGAAGCATGCGTGCCAGGCGTGCCGTACCATCTACAATGGCTTTGCTGGCGACGAGTTTCTAGCGACGCATCTTTGTGTACCAATAACTTAACGCCACCCTGGTTTATGTGTTTCCTGTCGCCTGGCTTGCGGTCGCTGCCTCAGACGCGTTAGACTTGCCTGCAAACCATAGCCGTTGATATTGTTTGGCTGACTGTGGATGTTTTCTTATTGATATGTTACGGGGACATTATAAAATAGCAGTGTTGTTGGCTCTCAGTGTTTCAGCAGTTTAGTTGAATTGTGCTATTCTTGCCTTGATGGTATCAATCGGCTAAATCACATTTGTTGCTTATTAGCTTCTTTTATTACTGTATGACTGTAATGTTAGTGTAACGACCAGGGTTGTAACCCTAACCCGGCGCTATGTGTGTGGATACATAAGCTGATTGACTGAGAAATTGGCGACGAGAGTAGAACTGAGGGTGAACTAATGATGCCACAATATTATGGTGAAATGCTGACCCCTAATGGTTTGGGAATATGGTAATTATTGATATAGAGCACCTTTAAAACAAATGCATCTTATTTTGATGATTTCATTATTCTGCTTCTTCTGGTTCTGAGTGGTTGTGAAGGACTATTTTGGTGAGGTCACGTCGGTCCTGGACGTAGTCACAACGATGCCCTTCTTTTCAGGTCGGTGAGGAATCACATTATTGGAGAGGAGAAACAGAGAGTGTTCCTTGGTGTCTTCATTGTCAGAGCAGGCATGTAGCAGGCACTACAAAAGGCGACACAGTGACAAGCTCCCGTTCTTTGGAACCTGAGGGAAAATCAATATCCTGCAAACGCACCGTGCTGTCTCATCGCTCCTCCACCCCATCTGTTCTGTCATTTCTATCCTCGCTGCAGCTTCAGAGACCTTTTAGTTTTTTTTTTTGCTTACTCAAAATAGCTCTAACCCTCTCTCTCATGTTGAGAAGTTCCAACATTTGAAGGCCCTGGTCTTAAACCAAAAACAAAATCAACATGAAAGGGATTAAAATCCACCCACTTACATCAACCGCACCAGGATATGGTGAGGATACTGAAGTACTCATTATCATAGGACAAGTTAAACATTTTGATTTTGTAAATTAAAATTATATTATGTTGCTGTACATGGCAGAACTACTTTTAGTAGAATGCTGTTTCTTTAACACACACACACACACACACACACACATATACATACATATATATATATATATATATATATATATATATATATATATATATACACACACACACACACACACACCGGAATATATATGTAGATAATACATTGGTCAAAAAACTTCAAACTTTCCAGTTCAACTAATAAGTAATCTGCCTGAGGCAATCGCTGGGACATAATGTACTGAAAAGCGCATGCCTGACTGAAAGCACCTTCTGGTAAAGGGATTTTGTATAGCTTGGTTTATAAAGTCTCAATCTCTGACACTGCCACACATTTTCTTTACATAGATAGATTTTGTGATAAAGAATTGTAATGTATTACTCAGAAGTAAACGGGTGTGAAAGGTGTCTAGACAGGTACTGTATAGTATATCAGTATGAATCAATTAACATTTGAATATGACTCATGGATGGGATACGTTTCATTCTAGTCTGTCCTTTGTTTGACCTGCCGCCTGACTGTACAGTAACTATTGAGCAGGCTTTTTTTTTTTTTACAGCTTCATTCCAAGTCTCTGAGGAGGCCAAGAACCACCAAAGGGATTTCCCCTCTGAACAACACCACTGATCAGAAACCACATCTGAGCTCATCGAATTTCATAGCAACAAAGAAAAACAAGGGCCCTGAAATTACATTCAAAAAAACATTAACAATCTGGGGATGGAAATAACCTTTCGGGCGTATATTTTGTTTTACCATGAGGTCTGGGTTGGATTGATAGATCAAAAAAATAAGAAGTTGTCTTCCGCGCTAACACTTGTACTTGTTTAAGCGGCCATATGCTTTCTAAACCACAACATTCCCCTTGTCCAGTTTGCAAAAACAGATTTTCGCCCAAAAACAGATTTCACATAAGGCGTATTATTATTCCTCTCAGATCTTCCAGGATGCTTTTACACAAACCTGTAATTCTTAAAGATCTGTTGCTGACAACGTTAGCCTCGGTTAACCCTTCTCTGATGTTGTGTCAAAAATCAGTCTGACACCATATAAATAGACTGCCTTTTATATTTACCCCACAACCAATCTCCACATGTATGTTCAATAGATAATCTCAGAGGGTCTAGAGAGACCATTTTTAAAAGTTATACCTCATCTCCTGTCCCCTCTCGATGATTGACAGCTTGTCTGCTTTGTTCGCACAGTATACGAACAGAAGATGACTGCAGACCTGTTTGGAAGACACATTATGTGCCAGTTTGTCCAATTTTTCCAACAGCTTCAGAGTCCAAAGAGCATTTTCCTATTTATATACCCTCATGTTTTTTGATTTAAGTGGATATGTGTAAGTATTGGACTGTAGAGGTAATGGGTTCTGTCAGCTCATTCTCTCAAAAACTACTTATTACCGGCTATGCACCTGCATGTCAATACCGCAGGGCTCACCGCTGAGCAAAAACACACCGGTAAACTTTCCCAAATATCACACAATGGCCTCAATCAAAACAGCTCGATATACATTACATCCTCCTTTTATAGTCAATGTGTGTGCTCACATCAAAGATGCTGTTTGATGAATGGAGAAAAAGGCCTGTAACCCCCGACAGATTACTTTAGCACTTAGTCAGCACATTAATGGATGATGCCCTGTGAAACCACTGAAGACGGCTAAAAGCTGGGAACATGTTTTAGCCCCGGACCCCCTGTTGAAAAAATATGTTCCCAGCTCATATGAACGTAAGTTCATAACAGAAGAACAGAAAGATTATGTCTGCTGCGTCACATCTGTGTGACGGAGCATGTTAGGAAACTCCCTCCATTTCACAACATTAATGAAGGAGAAGAAAAATACATGATTGGGTTTTTGACTCCCTCCTCATTAAGCTTGGGTTGATGTGAGGGCACACAGCAAATGGATTTAACTGATTGATGAGTGGTGACCTGTAAGATCATCAGCAGAGCTTTGGTCATTCTAAGTGTGATTAATCAGTTCCTTCACATGCCAACAGACACATCATTACACTGGCCGAGCATATACGTAGAACAGGCAGTGTTTGGAGCAAATGACAAAGAAGAAAATACATTTAAAATGGAGAAAAGATGTGTATCTGATCAAGATGCGTTTCCTCTCTGCTAATTTGACTTGTAGTGATCTGTCGATGACAGGTAGTCCTTGTCATAAATCATAAATGCTGTACAGTTCGATGCTTTGATTTGTGATGTGCTCTTTGAATGGCACTGATACAGTAAGCCCATGCACGCCATAGTGAAATAAATGTTCATGTTATAGTCATCACCATCACCAGTTTTGGCGGGAAAAGAAGAAATAGTCTCACCTTTTTCAGCTGAGATTCTGCCAAGATGAATGGCAATGACTTGATAAATTGTGTTTTTTTTCTGTGTGTCACAGAAGCATGCGGGACCCCTTGCTTAACGTAGCGTAACAGTCTCTTTTGCGTTGCTTCCAATTCATTGTACCAGCCTGTCAGCGCTAAACTAGGGAAATCACCGTGAACGATGGAAACAGAAAGGGAAGAGAGGTCAGCGCACAGAGCTTGTTCTGGGAAACATCATTCTTCCTCCCTGAAGATGACAGTCGTGGTCTGGCTGTAACCACTCCTTCACTCTGATTTCTCTTGAAAGATACCGTGTGGAATTTTGTGTAAAGTTGTGAGTGTGCTGCTTGTGATTATGGCTTCAGAGGAAATACGCAGAACTTTCACTTCCACTTGTCATGGAGGTTGCACTTAGTTGTCGTTTTACCATCATTACAACTGCTTTAACAGGCCTTGTCATGTACTGTATTGTACACAAAGGAGGTGCATGGACATTAGACACTGTTGCAATGGAGGTTACATCGGTGGTGATGGTGTGTGTGTGTGTGTGTGGGGGGGGGGCATTAGTGGGCCTACATACACATTGCATGATGTGTACAGTATGGCTTAAGCAGGTACAGACATGTCAGCATCCTTCACACAGCGGGACTACTCAATAAGCATCTGGCATAGCAGAGGTCTTCAACGTTTTTCAAGCCAAGGACCCCTTGGCTGATAGAAACATGGCACAGGGACCCCCTATTACATACGGTATAAAATATGTATATTTATACAGTGCCATGTATAAAAGTAAGCCACTAACTAAGACAATGAAAGGATTACTGACAGGTTTATATATTTATAGCACAGGTTGTATTGATGTTTATATGTATTTTTGTGACACTTACATTTTTAGAAGCAAATACATTTGGAGGACTTCCCTTATGGGTCCCGGACCCCCTGTTGAAGTCCTCTGCGGGACAGCATTCCATGGTGAATAACATTAGCTACCATGTTGTCATTCTGTTCCATAATAGCACTAAATGTACACAATGCGGTGCCGACGTGCAAACAATACGCTTTCAGTATGTCCACCTGTGTTCCCCTCAGATTTAACTGTCCTGGATTCACTGCATCCCTTTTCTGTCTAAAAAAGAAAATAAAGCTTTGTGCTAGAATTATGCCATGCTACCATGGTGGGTTTCACAGGGAATACATTGATCCATCCCCTCCTTGTATTAATACATCTGCTTGTCTGCCAAAGAAACACAACAACAACATCAATAGTTGATAAAAATCAACTGGCTGTACAGTGAGTATAATTATTAAATAATTGTTCATAATCATAATATATACAGACATATATATATATCCATCCATCCATCCATCCTCTCCCGCTTATCCAGAGTTGGGTCGCGGGGGCAGCAGCTTCAGTAAGGGACCCCAAACTTCCCTTTCCCGAGCAACATCATCAAGCACTGACTGGGGGATCCCGAGACGTTCCCAGGCCAGTGTGGAGATATAATCTCTCCACCTGGTCCTGGGTCTTCCCCGA
>JAODTR010050545.1:0-18213 GCA_025399935.1 Amblyopsis rosae
GGAAGTTTGGGGTTCCTTGCTGAAGCTGCTGCCCCCGCGACCCGACTCCGGATAAGCGGGAGAAGATGGATGGATGGTCTAGGAGTGTACCTACAGCATTTTATATTTTATTGTCATATGTATTTAATCCCATCTCTGACTGCTGTGTTCTGTTTGTCTTTCAGGAAAAGAGGAATAGACGTCGTACAGGTACATTTCTATTATTTCATGTGCTCAGAAGTAGCGTGTAGATCTTTGTATAGAGGTGCTAGAGCAACTGGCAGAATGTGACCGTCGGCGTCATTACAATCTGGTAGTCTGTGCCCGCACACTCAATTTTGCTTTCTAAGGAAACACACTGAGTGTGAAGTCCTGTATACCCAGTTCATCAACATTCTCATTTAAGCTTCTTATCACGTTGACTTTTTTTATTTTCTACATCATGTTTTCATTCCCCTGTGAAGCATTTTAAACGTCTCCAAGTCTTAAAATACCATGTAACCCTAAAAAAAAGGCCTATGCAAAAAATATATTTGTAATTTCTCATAGATTTTTGGAATTTCTATCTTTATTTAAATTGGTAGATATTGCAGAATACAAGTAAATATCACACACACAGGATAAACTATTGAGCCTCTGCTTTTAAGGCTGGACTCACAACACGTCCTGTGCAACCTGGTTGACTGTTTTCAAAGGAAGCAATCCTTTGATGGCCAACTCTCGATGACCATGCTCGACGTTCGGCAGCTGTTACACATCTGGGCCATTAGTCAGGTGTTGGCAAACACAGGTTTCTACAATCCCTTGTATTAATAACCAAGACTGACAGTGCCCTCCAGTACTTAGTGACAGACAGTACTTACCACCATGCATGCACCGCAGCTAATATAGTGTAGGCTACAAGAAAAAGGAACCATATTGAATAATGGCAGA
Source organism: Amblyopsis rosae (assembly GCA_025399935.1). NCBI lineage: Eukaryota > Metazoa > Chordata > Actinopteri > Percopsiformes > Amblyopsidae > Amblyopsis > Amblyopsis rosae. The sequence goes on from JAODTR010050545.1 coordinate 913, forward strand.
ACCACACTGGTAACGGAAAAAGTAATTACATATCATACACTTCCCATCACATATCATACACTTCCCATAATAGGTTTCGAATGTGTACATACTGTAGAAATAGCCAACATTCCCTGTCGGGCCTAGGCGCCTATGTCCATCTCCACCTCTGTGTCAGGTGGTTGTGTTTGACCACATCCATATCAATTATGGATAGGCTTCACTAGGGCTGGGCGATATATCGATATTAAATTTATATTGGTATATTTTCAAAAGAGATATAAGGTTTGACATTATCGTTGGATTTAACCTGTAATCGAATACAAATGCAGATTAAATAGATTAAACTGTCATTATAGCTGCAATATTCACAACCTCTCTGCTATGGATTTAACAACAATTTAGTCTCTTAAAAATAAATCACATTTCTGTCGGGTTTCCTGTTTTTTCTCCTCCTGAACATTTAACCCACTTTATAGAAAATACAGATATATATATATATATATATATATATCGGTATTCAACCTAAATATATCCGTGTATGGTTTTTGGTCCATATCACCCAGCCCTAGGCTTCACAGGACTAAACATTTTGCTTAGTATGCAAGCATCACCAATCATGGGGTCCGGCACAAGTTGCGCTTACCGCTTTATCCAAATTAGCAAAAGAGTATTGTCAACAACTTGGTTCAACTTGTGCCGTGTACCTCCGCTTCTGTCTTGACCAGGAAATGTGGGAAGGAATGGTCTATATATTAATATTGGTCTCTCATACTCAATTGCTTTTCAGTGTGTGACGGTGTATAACACTTATGATACAGTAGCAAACACATCATGTAGCATTCAGCAAGACAGTGTATGCCAGCCCTTCCCTCTTAAATGAAGAGCTATTTTTCATCTTATCAGTCTTACCTTTAGACCCGCCCCTAAACTCCTGTTTTAAAGATATCTTCTTTGGCACACCCAGAGTGTGTCCTGGGAATTATTCCAAAGTAAGCAGGCCTTTTGTTTCCAAGTTAGCCCATTCTGGGAGGCCAGCAGTTCTTTTTGTCCTGCAGGCTGCGGTACCTATGAGCATTTACAGGCTGTTGTCAGCTCTTTTGAGGCTGGGGGGTTATCTACCTGCCATGGGGTTGGCTACTGTACTATTGTCTTTGTAATATTGTCATTGGGACCATTGTGACTTGCTACCTGTATGAGAGCGCTCATAGGGCGGGTAAACATTCACCGAGATCCCGCTCACGCTCCGGACGTATCGCCTAGCACAACATGTAAAGCAGTACGAAAAAGCGACAGTTAAAATGCATTATAGTAAATTACGCCATACGTGAATGTTTGCAATGCAAAAATGTGACATAGGCCTACATATTTTATTCGATTCAAGGTGGACTTTTGTTTAACTTTTGCCAGACGATTTAATAGGTTTAACCAATCAACGAACCATTGATGTCACATGACAATAGCGGAACATTTTACTTTATACTCAGCCGGTGAATTTCCTGATCATCCGCCTGGAACGCAAAATAGCCTACTTGCTGTTTTTCTTTTCGATGAGTTGAGGCGGAGCTGCAGCTGCACTTGTGTCCAGATTGGATCCGTCATTGGTCATGCTTTCAGAATATTGTCATCGACTTGGTACCGAAGTATCGGTTCTCGTGACATCCCTACCTGTTATCCTCTCAAGTCACCCCATCTGCACTAGGGCTGTGCATTGTCAAGAATCTGGCGATACGATATGTATCACGATACAGGGGCCACGCTTCCATATATTGCGATACTTTAAACAAGGCGATATATTGCAATTTCTAATTTGTCATAGCAATGCTGCAATGTGTTATTTATTACATTTTATATAGTGTTTTAGAGAATTGATACAGTATGTAATATTGCGATAGTCAGGTGTATCGATATTTTCATACACCCCTACTCGGCAAGGGGGCTCAGCTGCTTCTAGCTTGGCTGTCACTGCCAATCGAGAGAGTTCAATACAGACAGACCACTGCACGTTGTGTTCTTTACATCACGCTGGTGGGAGCATTCTGGGAGGTGAACCCGGTGCCAGTCAGTGGCTACATCTGCGTAACGTAAACACAATGTCAGCCATTGTGATAGCCCAGTCTTATTATGCACTTCTATGTATAAGGCTGTCACCCACTATTATAATGAAGAGAGATTCTGTGTTTGAGGCAGCGATATTACTACAGGGATGGACAGAGGTCTTTGAGAGGTCGTGGATAGGCTGTATTGGTTACCTGACCTCCCAAGAATTTTACATTGTGGGGTAAAGAGCATTTTTAGAGTTTCCCTGTAACCACAAGACTGAAAGACATCAACAACTGTGTGTTTTTTGTTTTGCTTTTCACCCAATACTCAACAAATGGCGAGCTTATCTGACCTTAGTGTGTTTGTAGAACATTACAATTTATAACTCTGGCCAGCACAGACATCCACTTTGCCTTCACCGTTGTCCTTGTGGTCTGACGGATGAGACGGCCCCGTAGATATGCCCGGCCTCGGCTACCCAAGGATAAACGTATTAGACCTTATGATCCTTCCCTGATCGTAAGCAGTGGTAGGTGATAATAACCTGCATGTTATTCTGCATCCTGAAATGGGGGTTGTAGTATCCCTTCTATAATTTGTAGTATAGTTCTCAAACCAATTTAACTATGCTATTTAGGGTTGAGGACACCCTATTACATCAGAGCTTAGGCCAAGAAGTCAGGGTCAACTGCTTAAGATGGAAATGCACATCAATATACTGTACATGCTGTATAATATTTGCCATGAGAGATCAGAGGCTCTGGATGGCTTGGCAGTGGTTCTAACGGCACCATGTTTGAGTAGACCTTTTTCTAAATATGGTAGCCCCCTTGGGAGTTCATTCTATGTTTCCACTTCTAGTGTGGGAAAATAAATATCTGCATGCACACCAGCAAAAACAATAGGAAATATCAAAACTTCTTTTTTTTTTATGTGATCGATATACTTCTTCCCTCCACATTCCTCCACCTCAGATGAAATGGTTGATGAGGAAGCCATTATCACCTCATCTGCTCCTCCCTCAATTCAGCCCATCCCTACGCAGTAGACCATTTTCACAACCTCATCAGTATTGACTGTCTCCACCTTGAGCTCATGAGAGCCATCTAGCCAGCACTCCCTTCAATATGGCTGCCTGTATCGAAGAGCAAATGAGATTTACCCAATCTTGGCCAATGAACAGGGCAATGTTCTCTCCTATAGCTAGTTGAGGCCATCAAGGGAAGTGGTGATCAATTGTGCTGGTGGTCCAGCAGAAGATATTAACTTAGCATTTGTATTATCTGATAAGCGCTTGGGAATTTTAAGATGATTTCCAACGTGCTACTTTATCTGACCCACACATTAATTGTGGCAGCCGAAAAGGCCCCAATATACATGCTTTTGAGGATGCGCACAAACTACGCTCCAAATGAACGCAGGATACGTGACCAATATGCCTATATCTTGCGTACATGTAATTAAAAGAAAGTATATCGAGGGCTTAAGAGGGCCTACTCAGAAACTCTTTTGTTCCAGAACACTAGATTTCCGCAGACACAGACCACCTTTAGGGTCATATGGAGTTTGTACTTTGCAACATAGCTTGAGATGTGGTAGAATCTGACAGATTTATTACCAGACTTCCAACCGTAATATGGGCAACATACTGTCATGTGTTGGAAACACATGCAGTCACTGCTACAGCATTGTGGTTGTGCGCCTGTTAACTCACAACTTATAGACGTCCATCAGTAAGCTGTGCCGTGCTCGCGCTCCCGTCTCCGTCCCCTGCTCCCGTGCCAACGCCCCCTGGATGCGTGTTGACGCACGGCTCAATTCCGTGACTGTCGTTTCCTCTCGTCACCAGCGGGTATGCAAATGAGACTGCCCAATAGCAAAGAGGAAATGCTGAGCTCAGAATCGGGTCTAACCTAGTCATGGAGGACTAGCCTACCTCCTATGTTTTACTGGGGCTTTCTTCTGGCAGCTGTCCTCTGCTTTACCCCACTTTTTGTGTTTATTCCCCCCCCAAAGCAAATGTGGCAGTTGTCTCTGATGTAAAACTGTATTGTGAAACCTAATCAGGCAGACGGCTGACTGTACCCACTACGTAAAAACAGTTTGGGTCGCACTCGCACACATGGTAATGTTGAGAACCAATGTACTCGTCTGCTGTAGTCCTCCCTACAACCCTTGTTTGTCAATCTAAATCTGGTTTCTAGGGGACAAGCAGGGGCCCCGTTGTGGGTAATGTACATGATGACGCTTTACTACATTAAAGCAGAAAATATGTAATTTGACCTCTTCAATCGATCCAGTGTGTTTTCTGGACTGTCTGCATGGATGCTACAGCGGGGTCTGCTGCTGACTCTTCTGTCCCACAGGGAGATGTGAAGACGTCACTTGACATTTCCGCTTTTAGCGTGTAGCACAGCATCAGTGACTTTGCCGCAGGGCTTTTGGACGAGCTCCAGCACAAGGTCACAGTTGTCTGGAGCCAGGAGAGGGCCGGCCCCCATCGTGTGTTCTCTCTGGTCGGCTTTTTGAACCCGCTGTGTGGAGTCCTGCCTCTGTGAAGCAGCCAGGCTGGGGATGAGCCCTCTCTGTGTTGTGTAGGCGGGAGATTAAATGCAGCGCCTTAGCGGAACGCAGACAAATCCCTCTAGTTGGCGAGATCCTGCCCCACTACCCCACACACAGCGAGAGGGAGGGCGGGAGGGAGTCCTCATCATCCCTATAATAATGCACAATGCGTCTGTCTGCTGGTGGCCAAGTGCATGATGTGGAAGCCTTTCCTATGGGTGACGGTGACTACTTCTAATGTTGTCGCGTAGCGTGTTGTAAGTGTAGAGTGCACAGTGATTTTCCTTGGGCAGCTCGCATTTGTTTGTATCGCCAATGTCGTGACAGTGGGTCATGGGTTGAAGAGTCAACACACTGGCCAACTGAAGCCTATTGCAAGTGCCAAAAAAAAAGGCTTGAATCCATCGAGGCAGCCAATGCAAAGAGAGGCGGGGGCTATCAAAGAGAGCAGATTATTTCACTTATTAAAACCCAACAGATGTCTATGGCATTTAATAAACAACACTATATGTATAGATAAAATCCCAAAGGGGTGGGAGAACTCCATAACAATGTCCCGTAACGTAACAAGCTCCTAGGGGGAGTCGGGTAAAGCAATGCTTGACTCTGTGTGCTAGAATCTATTGGTACAATACATGCTAGTCTGGTTGGTGTGCGAAAATATACATTGCAGACAACACTTTTACCCAACCTCTATCTCTTTATGCTAGATACTAGACCCTAGCTAGACACCTTATTTACCGTGGTAAAGATTTAGCCTTTGGTTCAATTGATATTTAACTGGTTTGCGTCTCTGTACAATTGAGTTCAGGGCAGCACCCAGAGTACACCAATTAGTCATCTATCTGTCACACCTCTCATAATGATTAACCAGACAGCACTGGTTGTGTCTCCTTCGATCCCACACCTGCAGATAATAAACTGTATTGACCCACAGTGCTCCAAGGTGCATTTGTCCTCTGTTTGCATTGCGTACAGTCAGCACAAAGGGCGGTGGTATCCTGCCCAGCTCTGGTTTATGTTTGTACAGGTGCTTTTTAATTGTCTTTTGTCCCCAAATTGATTTTACAGTAGGTATGTGCGTGGATGTGGATGGAGGGGTAGGGGCACCATTTGCTTATTAGGTGTGTGTGTGTGGGTTGGGGCACAATTTGCTCTTTTACAACACTGTCCACAACATACTTTTTTGCCGTTTCCAAAGCTTGGACTGGTAAACCGATAAATGAGTCATCTGGCATTGTATCCCACACTGTGGGATTTTCACACTGCAAGGTGTTAGACTGGAAGAGCTGTGCTTTTGTTACTAGACGGTAACTGACAGTGGGAGTCCTCACCAGCAAATTCTATAATAATATACAGTACGGTATAATTCATATATTGAACACGGCATATTCCCCAGCAGAGCAGCGGTGGCCCTTGTGCCTCTAATTCAAGTCTCACTACACACACACTACAAGTGTTGACTTAGTGAAATGCGAGTGTCTTTGCTAGTTTCAGACCGACGCAATGTAGTTTTCCCGTCCTGCGCCCGAGTTGTTTATATGCTAGCAAGTGCACTGTCTTGCGCTAATGCTCCCATTTGAGCGCCTGTGGGTGTGTTGGTCTGAGTATAAGGTGTGGTCTGACGCATTGCTATCTTTAGGCAGCTGAAAATGATTGCGCAAATGACCAGCAAAAACCTGGCCTAAAGTCATCGTGCGGTGCATTATCAAAATAGTATCGCATATGGCGGGTGCACAAAGCGCGTATCCTCTGCTTGTTACACACACAGGGACGTGCAGGAACACACAAATATGCAACAGATTAAAAATGTCATTAAGAGTACAAGGTGAAATATTATTTGTGTGTAGCCTACGTCAACATATTTTAGGGATCTCGCTATTGCCCAGATGGTCTTCTCCAGCGCTTTCACAAACCCGCCGGTATAATGGAAATCCGCCCATGATGCAAGCGCACCTGGATTTTTAAAGGGAATGGGAGATGAGACACCGATGAATAATGAAGAGAGTTCTCTTTTGAACCATGCGCGTGGCGCACTGACCATTTAGCGTTTATCTGTTAAAATGGCAAACGTGGATTTGGACACACCCTAGATCAAATTTGCGCCTTGCGCTTAGATCGTTAAAATAGGGCCCATAGTGTTTTTATACGATGAACAATGTGTACTATTGTTTTGAACTAAACACTGCGTATGCATTGTGTGACCTTTGACCCCTCCCCCATTTGTCTCACTCAGCTGGACCTCAGTCAGCCCCTAGAGGAGCAGGGCCCCCTGGACGTCATCATCCACAAGCTGACGGACCTCATCCTGGAGGCTGACCAGAACGACTCCCAGGCCGTCGCGCTGATGCAGAGGGTACAGGTAGGCCTCCTTAGCCGGGACCCCTTGCTCGTATGCAGACATCTTCAATGTACCGTAGATGCCATTGTCGTTCGACATGCCGGGTTTTCTGTTTGCGAAATAACAATCAGGACATGGCTTAGTTGACATTCATATTACTGCCAGCATTAATTTTACTGAACAATGCCCCTATAACCATTTTTTTTTTTTTTTTTTTTTTTTTTGTGGGGACATTTAAAAAAAAGGAAGGGTGGAGGTAAACTATTGACGAGCCCTGAGCATTCTAGCAATGCCACAGCCATGGAGGATTCAGGGACGATGGCTACTATGATTGCAACGGCTAGCAGTTCAATTTGTATGCTAGGCAAATGGATATCCTAGACGGCCTCAAGAGACTCAAGATTTGGCTAGCAGAAAACAGTATTGTTCTGTCAAAGAAATTCACACTAGGTCCCTACTAGGTAACTCATTAGATAAAACCCGATTGGCACTACAGAACCAGAGTTCCAGCAAACCACAAACAGTTTTCCGTTTGCTGTTGTTTGAGTGGGAAGTGTTTTCTTAAGGACAGGCGTGTGTGTGTGTGTGTGTGTGTGTGTGTGTGTATGCATCACAAACCAAGCAGCCCAAGAGATGGAGTGGTATTAATAATTAGATTTCAACACCATTGCTCAATGTTCACTCAACTCTCCCTATCTCTGTACAGCTGTGACGCTGATAAAATAACATGTATTTTTGTCCCCGGCAGCCACTGTTAATGAGATAATTGGATAAGAGGAACTAACACAAACGTTGGTTTCTCATCGTAGTGGCGTTCTTTGCCTGCAGGGTGTTTTGACGTTGTGTCATCAGAGGAAGTATGACTTGGCAAACTGTTCATTCATAGCATAGCATCCTCTGACAAGCTTGTTAAAACTCTGTGTGAATCTCATCACTAATGTAAACACCGCCTTATCAGTAACCACAATTGGGTCCAGTAATATTTCTACGCCTGCCATACATACCTCCTTAATCCTTTTGGTTCATACCTAACTGTAATAAACTGGAATCAAAGAGACATGTCAGCACAGGTGTAATGTCTGTACAGTACACCATCATATCTTTCAGAAGAACCTTCTTTGTGTCTGGCCATTTTAAATCTTTTATCGGACCAAGAGATGCTTATTCCCTTGATACTCAGCTAATCTAAAGGACCGCACTTTACAGATGTGCTAACTAATTACAAAGGTGTTTCTAGTGATCAGCTAGCTAACATGATGTGCCATTGCAAGATAGGCAATGGTTGCTGAAGATGGGCCTCTGTACACCTATGCAGATATTTCATTAGAAATCTGCCAGTTACAGCTACAGTCATTTACAGCATTAACAATGTCCACACTGTATTTCATTTAATGGTCCAAACAAGGACATTTCAATGTGACTCCAAACTGTTGAATGATGTGTGTATAAATATTTAAATGAAGAAAAAGATGATAGTTAGTTAGTTTAGACGTTTGGCTCTCATCATTCCTATGGGTGGGTTGTCTGGGTTCTCACATTGTTTCCGAAAGGCCATTAAATTATGTCCCGGAATAGAGATTTTGTTTAGCTTTTTTTGACAGCCGCTGGTAGGTCTTACGTAACCACTGTCCAGTGCTGCCTGGCAGAAAACCCAACATTCCTACATATGGTGCTGTCTGAAAGACGCGACAGTTGTTCCAAGTGCTGCGTGCCTGTGGGGCCACACACAGTACACACACACCCAATGTACCCGTTGTTTCTTTTCTCAAGCCAAGCAAGGGAGAAAGATGCCGGGCGTCTTCCAGTGGCCAGCCTTTTTCACCGTGCGGTGTTTGTGTGTCAGGGTGGATGCAGATTGCTTAGTGGGACAATCTGTCAAGAGAACCCCACAGGGAAGGAGTTCTGGAGGGCTGGAGGGGTGGGTGGAGAGGGTGTAGTGACTGTGAACCCCATGTTGTCCTAACAGCTGACCGGGCAGGGATGATGCTACTGAGACATGTTCACCCATCAGCCCTTCCCACCTGAGCTTGTATTGACTGTCTAACCACGGTGGTTCATTGTGTTCCAGGAATACATTGATGCCCACCCCGAGACCATTATCCTTGACCCCCTTCCTGCCATCAGGACCCTGCTGGACCGATGCAAGTCCTACCAGCTGGTCCACAGGATAGAAGACTGTATGCAAGGTAACACTTTACTTACCTGAGTTTAGTTCCCTTATTGCTCTGTGGCTATTGTGTTGTCCCGTCTCCCCTAAAATGAACATTATTACATGTAATGAAGTTATTCTTGTTGTGTTTCTTCTATGGTAAAAGCTATTCAGGCACCTTCTAGAGCTTGATTAAACTGCAGAGGCAGTGGGTCGGTATTTGCAGGATCTCTGTCTTTCCTCCAGACTCCCAGAGGAGACAGATGTGTGAAAAATGGCAGCGCCGGTTGTCGCCAAGTACCTGAATTATGTTATTTGACGCTTCCGAGCAAATTCTTTATTCCCCGCTGGCAGGATACGTGGCGCGTGACACAGTTCTTTTTCTGCATTCCCACGTGACAGAATCGTCTCTCTCGTCTGAACCTTCCTTGAACCAGGCCTGCGATTACACGGCAAGGCTCCTAGCTAGCTAGCTTCATAAGTTAAACCAGAGGCGGTGAGAGAGTCAGCCAGCGACACCTAGCTCTGCCCCAGGGTCTGTAAACTCAGTCGTGTCTGTTGGCAAGTGTCTGCGCAGAGGAATGATGAAAGGAAATTAGCAACACCCCCGCATTCTCTCTCTCTCTGCGTGTCTCCCCCCAACAATGTGCAGTATAAACATACCTGTGACTCATCCTGTGTTCTGTTACCCCCATACATGGCAGAGTGTGTTAAAGCCTCGGGAGTGTTGCCTCACCCTGTGTCAATGAGACGTGGTGGCCACGTGTTCACAGAATCAAATAGATTCACAAAATTGTCTCTCTTTGTCCAAATTCACCTGACAATTGTTACGTAACAGACTGCGTTGTGTCCCACCAGCTCTGTCTGTCTGTCTGTCTGTCTGTCTAATTTGAAGAGGAAGATGATTTGTCCACTGTTTAATTACATTACGAGCCTGGCTTCATCTCTGGAAAGACCACGTGGATTTTACATGGAAGTTCATGTGTTTTGTTAGGGAGAGGACAAGCAAGGGTCCCATCAAGTGTTAGCTAGCTTGCATCACGGTACGTTTAGCTGGTCCCCTACTAATTGAATGTAGTGATAAAGGGGTGAATTAAGTCATTTTAATGGTCTGTTTTATAAAGAATCAGACAGACATCGGCTTGCGCTGACGTAGCCCAGTGCGTGATTCATAGTGGCGATCAGTGGAACTTTGGCGTCGTTCTGTTGTCCTGCATGGTTTTGTGTTTCCTCAGTGAACCAGGGCATGCTAGTAGTTTACATAAGATGATGGAATCTCCTTTCTGTTTATGCATCAGCTTTGATACCTTACACTGTTTGCAATGGACAGCAACCGTTGTCAAGATGGCCTGTAGGGAAAGTGTCTATTTCAAGGATATTTTATTCCTTTCCACTCATAAATAAAGACTTGTAACTCATCGTTTATTTGTATAAGAAAAATGTGTTTGTCTTATTTTCATTATTACAAGAGTTATTAACTCATTAATCCATGTCTCTGCTATCATGGTTTCGACGTATCCCAACAATAACACATGTCCTATTTATGCAGTGATCAGTATTTCAACAAAGATCCCGTATATAAAAGACAAACTGCTAAATGCTCATCAAAGTCTCCAGTAAAGAGGCTGCTTATCTCAGCCTAATGGGATTTGGCAGTGATGGCCAGCGTAAATTAATGATTGCCAGCCTCTTGACCGCCACAAGCCCATTTTGTCCTCCACAAAGGATGCTCCATATAGAGTATATGGTGGTTAAGTCTCTATTCTTTTCCTCCAAATAATACACGATTCACACTTGTAATCAGAGAACTATGGGACCACTTGCAGTGTTTGGAGTCCAAGTTACAATATTGAGAACGGCGTCTCGACGTGCGAGTGAGACGGTTGTTGCGGGGGGTTTCTAAGAAACGAGCCCTAAATAGCAACATGTGCTTAGCCTTCCGCCTAAACAGTGAGACACTTCATGACGCTTACTGTTCTCCGTTGTTCTCTGCACGTAACGGTTTCCAGTGACGAGATCACCTAAATACTGGGTCTTCTAGTAGGCCCATCCTGGACAAATTCCTTCTCTATACAGTCCCAGTAGCAGTCTATTTATTGGCATGGACCAAAATAAGAAACTCCCAAAATGAAAGGAGGAAAAAAAAAAAATAACATAAGACAGTAAGACACACACACACACATATACACGTGCACACACGTGCACACACGTGCACACAAATATAAGATGACAAACAAAGAAGTAGCTAAACTGGGATGAGTGCACCCGTAAATGTCGTCCTCGGCTCCAAAGGGTCTGCCGAGAGCCTGCAGTGTTTAGACAGAGCTGGAGATGGATCCCACCTCACCAAGCAGGCCAGTAAAGCCAACAGGACCTCCTCTCTTCACATGTAAACCTTTACATCAGGCCAATTTGGCATTAGCCATTTCACATGCGATCTGACAAATAAAACAACAACTGGCTATTCTTTTCAAAAGCGGTGATGTAACTGTGGGATAGTTTTGCCTTCCCTTTCCCCTTTGGATGTTTTCACTGCTATTCTTATCCCTATGAAGCAACCGCAGAATGACAAGTGTGGTTGTAACCCAACACAGAACCCAGTGATGGCCTGACTCCCCGCTCCCTAAACTCACAGGCTGGCATGTCAACGCTAATGGCCCTAGCGCAGCCCCCGCAAAACCCCGTGAAGCACTGGCGAACGCACTCAGAGCCAGAACCTGCACAGGCATAGGAACAGGAGAGGTGCTTTGCTAGTCCTATTATTCCAAAGCAAAATCTGAGGCATGTTAGAGCTGCGTTTCTTCAAGACATAATCTAGGAGCAATCGGCCTCCCTCTCCAATTTATTATCATACTGTATCGGTGCTGTGATCCCTGTTTAGCTTGATTCTCTCTACAGGTCATTGCAGCACAGCCCGTGTCTGGGATCTAAAGGCATGGTCATTTTCGAGGCCGCTTGCTAAATTCGAGCTAAAATCAAAACCATTATCCTTTGCGGCGCCGCCCCACACATAGAAGCACTGAAGCAAAGCGTCGTACTACGGCTTTTGTTGTGAGCGGCGTTCGTCACTTAGTTTATTTTTCTATTTACAGAGCCAGGGCTGTGTTTTCAACACGCACACAGAACAATAAGCTAGCGAAATGCGAGGAGATATTTGGTGAATTTGACGTGTGCATTATCTTACAATTAGCTTGCAATAGCTGACTGTACCTTTTAATGTCATGCTGTACTTTCATATGAGGACATTTGGGCTGTCTGCGCTCACAACTGCTGCTGTTTACTACATTGTACACAACATTGTGCATCTAACAAGCCACACGAGGATGCTAAAGATCTGGTTTACAGCTTTCAAACCTGAAACCCATTTCTCATCTCTTCTATTATTAACTATTCCTGGTTCACAAGTGTAACAGAAAAGACAGGTCCCGTGTAAAAAGCGTGACCATGTATTTGCTGCTTATTAATGTTGTACTAACTGGTTGCCTGCCCGGCTGCTGGTTTGTTGAATGGATTAACCAAATGTGGGGTTAGCTCTGCTGCATCCAGACCACTACAGCTATGGAGCAACGGAGTCTTCGGGGCCCTGTGTGTGGCCACTGCTTAACACTGCGCTCTGGAGTTAACATGGGGAAATGAGATTGTCCTGACTTCAGCACTTGTGAGTTGGGAGAGAGTCCTGTCGCTGCTGAGGCCCACAAAACACAAATGCGGACGATGTGTTTCTATTGTGTGAGTTTGGCATTGGCAATTTGTCTGCTGCCCCCCCTTTCCCCTGCCCCCCCTTCACTGATGTCCCGTGGCGATATCTCTAACCAGCTGTCTTATCACCCCTGCGTTGCCGGGGAAATTGCAGTTGACGTCGCATGAATATACCCATTATTTCCTGCTGTGGCAGAAGCTCTTGTAGGAAGCGTGTCATTCTAAGATTTCAGCCTTCCCCTGATTCATAGTTTGACTTGCAATAGCCCTGGATCTGGTGCATGCTGTTGGTTATGGCCCACAGTTTGTTTTACCAGCAGCATATACCCTTAAGGACGCAGTGTTTTATTAACGTATGTCATTTCAGCATCAGTTTCTTTATTGTATTCCTTTATGCACCTGTGTTTATTTTATTTAAATTTTTTTTTTCTCTGTACTTCTGTATTTGTTTATGGGAACCACAACTGTGCATGTATTCTCTCTCTGTAAAGCACTTTGAACTGCAGTTCTGTATGAAAAGTGCTACATAAATTAAAATAAGATTATTATTATTATTATACCCGGTCATCACTTTCAATGTGCTGTTGAGGTTTTCAGTAGCTACCCAGCTGTCAGTATTCCGACTATTACTTAATCTCTTGGGCTGGATGTATACCCTGTTAAGTGCTGTCCAGTATTTCATGTTTGACATAGCCAGGTTTACTGGGAGGAGTGTAACAAGGAGTGACCAGACAGCCAGTTTGACAGTTGTCCTCTGTGATGAATGTGCCCTGTTTTCTTTCAATCAAAGGGATAAAGGGGGAAATGTAGTCTATTGTGTGCTTGTGTGTTTGCGGGTCAGAAGCATACCTAATACACCCAAATACCTGTTTAACAAGTAAATTATAAAGTAGTCTTTCTGTCTGTCAGGGTGCATTAACAAATAGTACATATTATCTTTAATCAGCCTAGCAATATCAGCAAAAGCACAAACGCATAAAACAGAAGGTCATTGCAGTAATGTACGCACTTTATACAATACCCTGAACAGTGGGTTTCTGTGCTATCTTCTTGAATAGGGGTTCAGATCTGAGCTCAGTCTATAATAATCATGCCCAGTGTTTACTTTTTCTATACAGACCGTAGAAATGTGTGTAGCTCTGTAGGAGTTCTCAGATTCAACTTTCAGTCTTTGTGTCTGCACATGTGCGTGCGTGTGTGCGTGACCTCGTTCTGCAGCACTGACATTTCCTTTCTTTTCCAGGGAACCTAATGGATTTTGTTTTTTATTTTTAGATGAGAGGATTCGCTCTCCTCCATTCATGGTTCTAAACACAGAGTGCGGCCCAGACACACTGGATCAGATCAGGAAGCACGGCCTCACATTCCCTTTTAGTAAGAAGACTAAAACATTTTAATCCTATATACCATAGATTTCATGTACTGAGCTGAAATCTACTAATATTTTGAATCCAGTTTTAAATCTGTTTCCCATTTTCAATTGGTCCAGCATGTCTCTATGCTAATAAACATACATGCTATTAAAAGAAGCTGTTCATAGCTTGGTACCTAGTGGGGGCTAAAAATCTGATGTAATTGGCCGTACTATCCAGTGCTGACGCAATGAAAGGACTTATAGGGCCTTTCATACATGGTATGTCATAGTTCTGAGCAGATACTGTGACGACCATCGCCTCTAACCTTGTCTCTGCTTATCGCTGTTGGGTGAGTCGTTCTTTCCTAATTCACTGCCTGCTTGTCCTTTTTCTGTCCCATTTCGCTCAGTTTGCAAAACGCGAGTGGCCCATGGAACCAACTCCCATGAGGTAAGAGGCCCCAGAGTTCAGAAGTCACTGACACCTATGGTAAGCAGTAACACTTCTAGTCTAGTCTCTTCTGCCAACATTCGTCCTCCAGCAACGTTAGCTCGTAACTGCGTATTGATTAGGGAGGGCGACCAATTGATCAGCCACACATTTGGTTTGACAGTGTTCACACAACAGTATATTATTCCCCAACATAATAACAAAGCATAACTGTTAGGCTAACATGTTAACGTGTAGGTACATTAGCAGCAGGTTAAAATGCTATTACGCCCTGCTGTGTACACAGATGGCCATCATCTTCAACGAAGAGGACCTGAAGGATGTGAAGCCACCGTGCGTCATCCAGAGCTTCATCAACCACAACGCCGTGCTCTACAAGGTGTTCGTGGTGGGAGAGTCCTACACCATCGTGGAGAGGCCCTCTCTGAAGAACTTTCCCGCCGGACCGTCGGGTGAGCACACGGGTCCAAAGGCTCGTTTAAGGCCTGCACAGATCAGGCTGTACTCGGACGCACACGCCTTCTCTGAATTGGCCAATAAAAGAGCTCATAAAGTCTTTTTACAGCGCCCGGGGTCTGTTTAGCGTTTTAAAAGGGTGTAGTTGAGTTGTGTTTGTGCATGGCCTCCACGTTTCTGAGTACGGCTGTCTTGTACAGGACAGGATCCCCAGAAGGAAGTGTTTTCTACTGCTCTCTCTCTCCTGGAGTCCTGTTTCTGTCCTTACAGTGGCAATGCGCTGCTTAATTTGCATGTAGTGAAGGAGCAAGCCGCACAACTGTCTGCTTTGCATGACGATGCAAAGTGAACAGGGCTGTGTCTCTGATGCCGAGACAAAGGCCACCAAGCCACCCTTGTCACCGTCGACATAGCAACGGTAAACAGTACCCAGGAGCCCTCGCGACTTCTCGTTAAGTCCCAGCTCAACTGTATTTTGTATACAGCAAACAGATGGGAAGACTTGAGTAATGTGTATGGTGGAATATATTGTTTTCCTTTTCCTATCTGGATTGTGTACGAAGGAGAAAACCGTAAGCCGCCACGGTGTGTTGTGTAAGCGTTTGTCAGAAATGACAAAGGTCCCATTACACATGGTCCCAAGTGGCCCGGTGCTTCAGCACAGCTCACACAGCGCTGAAGGTCATGTTTTTTCACAGGAACTGACTTGAACAGACCAGTCATTCCCGCCCCCACCCTTCTCTGCCAACGGCAGTTACAGTCCAAGCAGCGGCTTGGCCCCCTGCATGGTCCTTAAGCTGAGCCACAAGGACAAGTGCCACTTGTTTCTGTCTATGATTGAACAGAGGAGGGGTGGTTGATAAGCATAGATAACTCAGTTTATTACAGCGTGACAACGGCCAAGGCTATTGGCACGTGGCCAAAGAGAAGTCCCGTAGGCCGTGGGTTATTAGACATGACTAGTCATGATTGATTGACTCTGTCATTCCAGGTTGCCGCAACACACCACGCCTTGTTTGTGGTTAAGTTGGTCTGTCGTTCTGTGGTCCAGTGATTGTACATGTATCTATAAACTAATGAACTCACAGCAGACTGTGTCAGCTGACATGCATATGTAATACCTATATGCGTACCTATGGATTGGGCTGTGCTGCCCCCTGGTGGCTGGGGTGTCACATGATAACCTTTTTTCTTAAAGTGCCACTTGTATATTTCTGTATGGAATCTTCTTTTGATCAACATGCTCTCTGCTTGAATTTTAGACAGAAAAGCCATTTTCTTCAACAGCCACAACGTGTCCAAGCCAGAGTCTTCCTCAGACCTGACCTCTGTACGTGTCCCACAACCACATTTCAGTTGAACCTTTTTGTAATTGCATTGCTGAAATGCCAACGGGGTGTTTGTAACCGCCACAGAGGGAGAACGTGGAAGGTGTCTCCCAGCCACCCAGTGACGACGTCATCAGAGAGCTGTCAAAGTCCCTACGTCAGGCCCTGGGCATTGCCCTGTTTGGCATCGACGTCATCATCAACAACCAGACAGGCCAGCATGCTGTCATTGATATCAATGCATTCCCTGGTGAGTAGAGATGCCTCCTCCTCTACAGCTGTGGGTCTGGACTTGATTTATCACGCATGCCTGTGACAGCTCGGCCATGTTGCCATGGAAAACTGGATGGTGGGGTGGGGTGGGTTGAGTTTACTTTATTTTTTTTTTCAGAGTTTTATCAGTGAACCGAACAATTATGTCGGTTGCTAGTGTTGTTTTCCATGCAGGCGTGTTTGACCTGTTGCTATGGTGACTCAGGTCTCAGGTTGCGCCCGGGCTACTGTAATGGGAGCGGTGTGCATGTGTAATTCTGTTGAGGCGGGCCCGGACTGCTCCCTCATCGCTCTTCCTCTTCCTCCTCCCCCCTTGTGCCCAGGTTACGAGGGCGTTCCAGAGTTCTTCAACGACCTGCTGGCCCACATCACCAGCATGCTCCAGGTCCACAACCCCGAGTGCCCCCCGGCCAGCGAGCAGCCCAGAGAACGGGTGGGCAGCACAGGCCCCGGCCCCGGCGGCCCCTGGATCGTGGAGGGTGACCTGAAGGGCCCCTGCCAGAGACTTGGCTGCAACTTGGCCATGTCGCCCAACTTCCAGCAGCACTGTGTTGCCACGATAGCCACCAAGGCGTCCTCCCAGTGACTGGTGGGGGGGGGGGGGGGGGGGGGGGGGGGGGGGGGGGGGGGGGGGGGGGGGGGGGGGGGGGGGGGGGGGGGGGG
>JAODTR010050556.1:0-18209 GCA_025399935.1 Amblyopsis rosae
AGTTTGGGGTCCCTTGCTGAAGCTGCTGCCCCCGCGACCCGACTCCGGATAAGCGGATGAAGATGGATGGATATATATATATATATATATATATATATATTTTTTTTTCATATATTCATTCCCTAGGATGTACTGGAATACAATGACCACAAATGTTCTGTATTTTATAAAGGCAAACTGAATGCTGTAAAATATGACATGTATAGATAGAACAGGTGGTCTTTAAGGAAAATCTCAGTATATTCCAGATAGAATTGTGTTGGTGGAGCCTCTGTTTTCTCACAGGTGGTGTATATAAAGAATCTCGTCCATTATAGATGTTTATGCATTCTTAAACTACATGAATACAAGCCCGGTTATTTTAGCAACTTGTGGTTCTACTCCAGACAAAAGTGTTGCCCGAGAATATCTCCTCCTCCCTGTAGTAACTGTGTTGCAGGGTCGAACTCCAATGGAACCGCCTTGCTTGGATTCCGCTTCAGGTCTCGCTCCATCATCTGGGGACAAGGGCCAGATCAAGAGTGAATATGCATAATAAACACAACAGAATGCAAAGTGACTTGACAGCCAGTTTCACTTAAGGGTTTCCCTACTAGCACATGAACTGGATTCAGCATAATAGACGGCTCTGAAAGAGGATAAAAGAAGGTAGCAATGTATAAGCAACCTAATGAAGCAGCGGTTTTATTTTGTCTGAATTACCTCCAAGTGTGTAACCTCTAGTAACTGGTGAATAACATCTTCTTGCTCTGACAGGGGTGTGTTGATGATCATGGCAGCTTTAGCTACATCTGGGTGGTAGTGCTTCTGCAAAGTCTGGGGGGTGATGACATAAATGGGAGGTTATGCAACGATGGTCAGAGTTCACTTTGTTATCCAATGGTGCGTGTGTGTCAGCATAATCTACATATACACTGTGTACATACCTTAATCTCCCATAGACTGCTTTCTAAGGCTCGACACTGGGCAGGGTCCTTTTCATCCATGAGGTAAGGGTCTTCACAGGGCTCTGTAAATATAAAGCCATTTATGTACATACTGTGCAACGATTGTTTCCCCTTAAGTAGAAATGCTTGCATACAGGTGTTAAAATCATATACAATATTTAAAAGGTAAAGTCAGCTATTGCAAGCTAAATGTAAACTAATACACTGCAAATTCAACAAATCTATCCTCTCATTGCGCTGGCTTACCTTTCTGCGATACTTTTACACAACCCTGGAAATGTTTGCTTCGCAATACATTTCAACGTGTGAGGCACCCCCCGCGGAACCAATACTGTTTTGATTTGAACTTGAAGTTAGCAAGAACGACTGACCATACCTTTAATGTCACACTGTTATTGGGCTTGAATATGCTTTATCTTAAAAGGTGGAGTCAGCAATGCTGGAGAAAGATTATTTTGATTCAAAAACAAAGCCCCTCCCTTCAGTGTCATAAGGTACTCCCTCGAGGCCCCGGCACACTACCAAATGCGTGGCCTCGCACAACGCAGACGAGCGCTCGGGCTGTACTTCACACTGATGCGTCGGCTATTTCTGTGTACAAAAAAAGTGCTTTGATATTAGCCATATTTAGAACTGCGATTTTTATGTGCGTACATTGTTTCCCGTGAACAATATTGGTGTAACTAAGCGATTCACTGGAAAGAAATATTTTTCATACGCCCACAACACTCCTCCACTACAGTCTGTAGTGGGCTTCAGGCGCACATGTCCGCGTGGACAGGAATTTTTGGAGGTGCGCGACAGTCCACGGTAAGTGTGCCAAGACCTTCAGAAGCTCCACCCCCGCTTCCCCTAGAAACAAATTGCCATGGCTGGAACAGTGTTACGTGGTGCGGTCTGCACCAAGTTTTGTCTCTCATTTCACACAGCCGGTGTACCCCCATCAGACTTGCTTTCCAGCTCGCACAAAAGGAGAGCAAGCGATACAATATTTGCTTAATTTGACGACAAAACAAAAAAAAAAAGCTGCCTCCACCTTTGTGTGTGTGCGTGCGGACCGAGACCCACCGTCAGCGGCGCTGGGCCTGTGGATGAGGACTCTGCAGGCCGGGTGGCGGCGGATCAGGTTGCAGATGAAGGGCAGGACCATGAGCAGCGACGGGGCCGGGGCCGCAAGCGACAGTCGTGCCATGCGCTTGGCAAAGGCTGCCACCAGGTACAATGGCAAATGACTGCAGGAACACACGCGCACACATGCACACTGTGAGATCAGGCGTTTTGATTGTAGTTGATATACCCAACATATGGTAGTTGTACTACTGAGTCAATGCCAGACCTCTGCTCCTGAGCTAGACTCTTCCTAACCTAACCCGTTTCAGTAGAGCTCATTTGCTAGCTTGCGGTAGGCTGACTCCACCAGACTATTGCCCTCATCTTAATATTATAGTCTGGAAAACCCTTTTGTCATTGGTGTTTCCGCAGCCACCGTGCTGACGGCCCATTCAGGGCCGCCCTGATTGGGTGAAGAATGTGTTTGGAAATGGCGGTAGAGCTAGATGAGTCAATCAAAACAACAATTGGTTAAAGACTACCTAATAGTTTCAGAATTAACTAAAGATCTACACCCAGTAGGGGGCAACAACTGGAAACACTTCACAACAGAGCGTGTCCTGACCATATTCACAAAGTGCATTTTGGGTCTGGTTACACCAGACTAAACCTTGTGGCATCATGTGTCATATTATTATTATTATTATTATTATTATTATTATTATTATGTGTTAAATGCGGATAACTTCATGACACCGCTATGCATGGACATAGTACATACAACCCACAAAACGGTACCAGTGCTCGGAGGTGAAATGCCTTACGTGGAGGAGAGGAAGACATTGGCCAGGTGGAAGAAGCGTGCCCTGTATTTCGCGTGGAGAACAGAAGGATCCAGCAAACTATACAACTTCTTATAGAAGTCCGGGTATTCTCTGCAGAGGGGCACGTAAGAAGGGTTATGTAGCAGAGCGTCTCCTGAACATTGCGTGAATGCAGACAGTCTGGTCTCTGATTGTTTCAGGCTGGTTATGTTTACACTTAAGATAGAAAATAAATACACGAAAGTGTTACATGTTTGACATTCCTCAATCCCATCTGCTCATTGGCAGACAGCAAAAGGCCACTCACAGGTTGTGTTGATGCATGAGGACAAACAGACCATTCAGAGCCAGCAGGCTAATTGCTCCTCCTGGACAACGAGACAAAAAGTGCAATCATTAGAAATCATATTGTGCATGTCCTCTGGTTGCTAAGAGCGCTGCTTGTTCTGGTTGTTAGCTTACCAACGTCATAGGCAGCTGTGAGGAAGTCAATCATGAGCGTTGGATTGCTCATGTGAGGCAAGATGGACTCATGGAGAGGCACCAAAACCTTTTTGTACATGTAATTTGGCAACTACAGCACAGAAAACATGCGGAATTAATAACGATGAAAGACAAGCATAGACTTTGTAATGCAGTAATGTTTGTGTGTAGAACAAAGACATCGTGAGCAAATATTTTAGTTACATTTTGATTCAAAAAAGTGTATCAATCCCAAGGAGGGCAATTCATTTGCATCTTACCCCAACCACAAACCTTTAGTGTTACATTCGCACACAGCTCAACAAACGAGGTCAGTGTAGGACAAGTACGTTTTAAGAGGTTACTGTGTGTTGACCATGAATTACCTTATACTTGAGAAAGCCAAGCCACATCCTCTCGAAGGCACGTCTGTGCTCCTATGATGAGATGAACAACATGTAAACCTTGTTCACAAAATTTTGTTTTTTTTGTATAAAAGACCAAGCATTGAGAAAACACTGTACCTACATTCAATTTGGCCACTTTCCAGTCCTTATGCTTTTCTAGAAAATAAAAAAGAAATCAGTTGACTTCATGTAAAACTGCTAGAATGAATCTATGGTCTGGTCAAAGGAATGTGCAGTTTAATCACACGCTTCTCCATCAATTCGATGCAACATTGTAAGAAGCAAAGCTTGTATCTGACCTTCCTGTTTGACCAGGAAGTTGGTCAGAGCAGCCTGCTTGCTTGGCATGTTGATGGTGGACATTAAGGTGAACACATTGTTCTGGTAGATAGGCACTTCTTCCTGCGTGAAAAGATATATAAAAAATAAAATAAAAAAAATAAACAGTATTCAGCAAATCATACAGATTGGGTCTGACATCGGTGGCTCTCAAATCTGTATCTTATCTCTTGATCTATACACCAAAAAAAAAAGTTTATAAAACCTACTGATCTATTCAGTCATATGCAAATAGAATCTATTTGGAATAATTCATTTTCATTATTATTCTTATAAAATGCTATATTTCAATGTTCTCATGTGAACCCAAGTAACCCTTGGGTTCACAACAGGGTTATGAACCCCCAGAAACAATGCCTTTGAGACATCCATGTAGTGCTTTATTCAAGTGGACATGCTTACCCCTTTGGTTTTACTCATGACCGTGCCCACATTCTCACGAACTGAGCTCATAGTGTAATAGCGAACATCCTCCATCTCCAGGTAGTCATGGAACTTGGAGATAAGTGGGGAACGGTCCTCTGTTTCAGAGAGCAATCTCTGTACCACCTCCTGGTTAAGTACATGAGCATAAAACAATTAATTTACATATACTGCCTTGTGTAACAACATTGCATCGGGAATTGTATCCATACTCCATCCATAGCATTAAATCTCAGCAGCAGTATTCATATACCTATAGTCAAACTACCTGTATGAGTTCCCTTGGAAAGCTGAAGTGCTCACTCCAGTCTAAATCCTCCAGCGGACATTTGCATTGAGCAGCAGCAAACTTCATCAGAGCACACAAGGCACTTTCCTAGATTCACAGTATGTTATGTTACGAAACAACACACACCACTCCCAATACTGGATAATGTAGGTTTAATTAAATGTTAAAGCTATATATATATATATACACATATATATATAATTGACACATATTTTTAATAAAACATTTACTTAAGGGTATTTAAATAACTTTAGTTTATGAGAATAACATGTACCATTGCAGATAGATGTCGAGTATGAGATCTAGGTCAAGCCTGAGAAAATCTACCTGAAGCTGGCTGGATTCGTGGCCGAGGTTATCAAGGAGCATCTCCACACAGTTGTTGTACCGATGACGCATGAACATGGCATACTTTTCTGTCGCATTGTGGTCTCCTAGAGAAAACAGCCACGTACGTTCAAAAGTCGGTTCGTTCAAATAAACGTAGGCTATGTATACTATGTATTGCAGGCTGCCATATCTACGGCGTGTGGAAATGAATCGTTCTCACCGTTTAACATCTGTTCCTCGCTCAGGAGCTTTCCAACATAGAGGTCTCTCCTCTCCAATAAAGTGCTGAACAGTTTGCTGCTGGCATTGATGGCATCTATAGCTTCTTTCTCGTCCTCTGACTATAGAAAGAATGTTAATAAAAACTGAAACAACACAAACAGTAGTCGTGTATTGCATGCACTTGTAGTATAAACACGTCAGGATAGGTAAAATACAGGGATAAATTATTTTCATACCTCGATATATTCAAGAATGTCAAATACGTCATTGGCATTTTTTCTGCTTGCAATAATTTCTCCAACTTTTTCATCTAAATCTATTTTAGGTCGTTTTGTTTTATCATCTGATGCTTTTTTAGATCTCACGTTGCGCTTCTTGGCCGGCGCCATGTTTACAGATAATTTCTTCGGTTGCAGTTTACATTCACCGAACAATTAAAAATAGCATATACTGCCATCTGCTGTCCCGGAGTGTATGGCAGCGTAGGTCAAAAACAAGTGTCAGAAACAAACCAAAACTATCCATAGATGCTTTCTTACATTTGTAAATGTTAGGTTCAAATTAATACAATGCACAATTGGGGTTAGTTGTTAGTTACTAGTCAGCATCATAAGGCCTACAGCTGTATCATTAAATGTAGTTATTCACACATTGTCCACAAGGTGGAAGTCATTTCCACTGTATCGATATAGATGAGCGCAATTTCAACTTTCAACTTTTGACTGCTGCGGTAAACTTTATGACCTCAGTTAAAAAAAAGAAAATAAATGAAAAGAAGAGAAGAGAAAAGAAGAGTATAGAAGAGAAGAGAAACGAAAAGAAAAGAAAAGAAAAGAAAATACTTGCCTCAAGTAGGCTAAAAGATAAAACATGCCAATGTAAATTAGAATAATAAAAATGTATTATAAAAAGAACATATGATATGATTTCTGATTCTTAAAATAAAATATAAAAAACAAATATTCTTGTTTATCTTGTAGGCTGAAAGATCTGAGTTTGACAATAGATTTGCCAATATAGTTGGCATTCGTTCAAATTGACAAGTTAACATATGATTAAAGCTATAACTTTAATGTCATTGCTGTTTCAGATGGGGCCGCAGTGAAGACACTGTAGCTCTCAGCACCCTGACAATACTGAATTAATTTCTACAATGTTCTTATGTGCTTCGTTGTGAATGTGAAGTCCATAATCCCACTTTTTAGTTTTATCAACTTGTTGGAACGTGTTTTGTAATTTGTTGAGATTATCCAGGCAGTCGGGAGAACAGCTGTTTTAAGCGCTATGGAAGCACCGCTGTCATCAATAGCAGACACATGCCCAGGCAAAGATATAGGTTGTTCTTTCTTTGGCGTTAATAAGCACCTATAGTCTACTAAAGTTACTTTTTCTAAACTCAACACAACACATGGGGGTTGGGATCCTCCAAGAAGTATTCAGTTACTTCTGTGTGTCGTTGTTGTTGTTAAATTGTTTCAAGTATGCAACTATCTCTACAAAGCAGAATAAAGAAAGTCACCCGAGGGGAGTTGGGGCCGTGACCTATAGGGTCATCGTGGGGCACATTGTTGAGAACCACTGCTTTATTCGATGACATGAAACCCCTCCTCCTTTCCCACGTAAAGTACTCTTGTAGTTTTTGGTTCCCACCTCCAGCCAAAGCCCCCGTTGTGCAGATGTGTCAAAACTGCTGTTTTCCATCCCCCCACAGTGTCGATAATAACCTGGTGACAAGCCAGCCCAACCGCGCTGCTATCTGGTGGCCTCCATGACCACCAACGAAGAAGACAAGCAGGAGCGCATGACAGAGTAAAGCGTATTGGGGATGCGGGCTTATAGTGGGACAGGGGAAAAAGAGGGATACTGTAGAGAGATGACTCATTAGAGTTTTATTAATAAGAAGCATTCAGAGTGGAATTGATTGATTCCCAACTGACAGAGCAAAGCATGGAGAATCTTGGGAGACTTTCAACAGCAGCAAAAACCCCAGTAACATGTGGCAAATGTATCAGTTGAGACGGCTGTAAAATGTTATGAGAGGGAGTTATTGTGAAATGTTCATGCCTTCATTTCCAGCCAGGCGTAGTGTGGAGCCACGCTGCGGACGTACTTAACAGACGTGTCTTGCCGCTAGTCTCGCTGCCACAATTTCCGTCCGGCTCCCTGCCCCTTGTTTCTAGGAGCCAGACTGTCCCGTTGTGGCGCCACCCTGTCAAAATGACAGCTTAATTGCTGCAGAAAGAAATTGGGTTTTGTGCAGTGGGTTGAAATGAGATGGGCTTTTAAATGGCTTCCTTTCCTGGGTTGTCATCCTCATCAGTCTGTCATATTTGCCTGTTTAATGATGTTTAATAACAGTCTCAGGCCCCGCCGCGCGGAGACATCTATGGCAAATATTGTGCCTCTCCTTCGCCGATGGTGAATTGAGGTAAATGTTATGACGCACAGGAGTATTTCCACTCGCAAGCACTGTTTTCTCCCAGCCAAGTTAGCTGTCTGTCAAAGAGATTTCATGTTAGCCTTGGCCTTCACATTCGGTGAATGTACAGATTTTTAGATTAGCCTACAGTCGAGCATTTATTTGCATTTGCGCAAGTTTACACTTTCTGTGTCTCTCACACACACGCACGCACGCGCACGCGTGCACGCACACACACATGCATGTTGCCTTTTCTCTCAATAGTAATATAGCCAGCAGGGGCCTGCGCTTGTTAAAGCTGAAGCCTTTTACTTAAAGCTAGTCAGTATTTGCTCCTCTTGGATCATGTATGTGGGTCCATTAATCACAATGCTCAAAAGTCTTAAGACCAATACAATCTTACAAAGACAGATGTCTTTACAAAAGTCAGGCAGTAGATAGACAGATAGAGCATCCATATCAAAATATTGTCTTTGGCACCCTGGAAACCAGTAACACAAACATACATTTGTGTTACTCAAATAAATGGCACTCAAATGTCAGGATGTTGCATTTTCTTGGAAGCCATAATGACATGGTTCATAGTTATGCTTTGTAAAGTGACTTTGAGTATATAGAAAAGCGCTATATAAATATAAGTTGTTGTTATTATTATTATTATTATTATTATTATTATTATTATTGTTGTTATTATTATTACTATTATTATTATTAATAATAATTATTATTATTATTATTATGAATAATAATAATAATGTAGTTAGGAGGGACATAGTCCCTGGGGTATAGTCTTTTTGTATTGTATCTTTCAGGTGGTATTTTTTGCTTCTCAAACTGGGGTCCGCAGCCTATTGCTTGGGGGTACACAAAATAATTAGTTATTACATTAAAAAAAAAATATATATATATATTTCAGAAAATTGCAAATCTGTCTATGGTGACTATTTGCGCCAATAGAACAAACACATTGTGTCCATTACCCACTTTAGCATTTGGCCAATAAAACTTCTAATTTGATTGTTACACATCATGTCAATCTGTCATGAATCAATCACTTCAAGCATGTCACAACAAACCATTTAGCTGCTAGCTAGCTTTATAACTATTAGTGAAGTGACTGCAGTGAGCCAGCATGAAGAAATGCCTATGTCAGACAGTGAAGATAAGATCAAACTAGCTAAATTGAGAAAATATGATTTTTAAAATTGCTATGTTTGTAGATCTGTGTGTGTTTACTCTGATGGAGAAGTCTGGGTGTCCACATTTACTTGCTGAGAAACAGCTTGCTGTCATGTTTTATGATGACAATAAACACTCTACTATCTAAATTGGACATAAGTTAAAGGTACACCTCAAATTGCATGTGCTATTACTCTTGTGGTCAACACGTTGTTGTTGTTGTTGTTGTTGTCAGTTAGAAAGTGAGTGCATGCGATCCTCTCTACTCATCTTCCTCTCCCGGAACAGTCAGTTGTTGGCAACCATAATGGAGTGGTTACAAAGAAACTACTATTTACAGTTGAATGTAAAATCATATGCCACTGAACGAGACATGTCTTACAACGGTGCAGTTACGGCATGTATCTGGGAACATACATATAAACAGAGGGATTTACCTTAATTCACAAAGCTTAGCATGTGGGCTAAGCTCAACAAAGTGCTTTAAAAAGAATATTGTTTGTTACCTCATGTTGTCCTTCTGAAAGTATATGATTGCGTGCCGACAGAGGTTGATCTTTAGCTGGGCTAAATCCAAGCCTTTTGACTCGATGGCCTTGGTCCGTACAATGTTTGAACAATGACGAAAGTGCATTGAATCAATTAGACACGCTGCAAATCATCTTTTTTTTTGTTTGTAATTCTTTATTTCTGGGTTTAGTTTTCCTCTATCTGGCTCGCATATGTTGCTGTTCTCTGAGAATGTGGAGACTCTTTCAAACGCAATTGAATTAGTATTGCCATTGATAGGTTCAAGACAGTATAGCTTGCAGAGGAGCACAATATATGATACATATTTACTGCCTGTGATGTAGGGGTGTTTGTATGGCTGTGTGTGTGTGTAAGTTTTACAGCCCATTGGATTCAGGTAAACATGCTGGCTTTGGCTAACCCGACATGCCAGAGCAATTGTTGTCACAAGTCCATCTGGGGAGCCGTTTGTGAATGGCTGTACTTTCAAAACAACAAAACAACAAATTAAACTGAAGCTCGCAAGATCACGATGGTCTCGCGCGAGGCTGGGCTTTGGCTGGAGACTGATTTTTAGTGGCAGCTTGATGCATTAACACCCTTCAAGAGCAAATGTCCAATTTGGCAAAGGTGTTAAAATACATATAAGGAGACTTTGCATTTGACACCAAAGGCTTCAGCTTGAATGTGACATTGTTCAATAGTGAGTATGCATGAGGGTTAGGTGAGCCACACACACACCTTTTAGCATCTCTCTCTCTCTGCTGTCTGACGTGGTTTGTGCCGGTGTACTGACCATCTGTCCTACCTTGGCAGATTGTAATATAATTCTGGAAGCCGGTAGGAAAAAATGTTGGGCGTGTCTCAAGTCATGACGAAAATGACGCAAATCGAACGTACGCATGCGCAGTATGACGAGGTAGGACAATCTGTCGGGTAGGATAGAATGTCAGGACACCGGCAGTGCTGTTACCTTGATTTGTGCTTTAACACTAGAAAGGTCAAGCTGTTGAGTCCCATTACTGTATGTAGCCAAGTGCCTTTGTGGCTGGCTCTCCCCGTGTGTCCTCGTGATGTCACCAGCCGTATTCACTATGAAGAAGAGCTTGTGTTCATTTGATAGGGGTGAATGGGACAAGGCCCAAAAAAGGCTATAGTATAAGATCAAGAGTAAAGGTGTATGATATTTATATGCTTGTGAACCTCTTTAGAGACTCAAATGTGATTGACGGCTAGTCAATTGACTTGATTAACTCATAACTGAAAATACAGTACGATACATAAACATTTAATGTAACTAATAACTACTACTAGTAATTCATCTTTATATGTTTTCCAATATATACATTGTAGGCAGTATATCTTTGAAAAATGTTAACATAATTAAACTGTCACTGGAGCTGGAGGGGAAAAAAAACCTTTGAAAGCACGTAAAACGCTTTCAAAATGCACGAGCATGTTTCAGTTGTGTCGACAAGCAACCACCCCCCTGCTCCTTAAGAAACCCTAACTGTTTCCAGGAGTGTTGTGTTGACATTGGCCCTGACCTCTGACCTCTGAGGAGGCAGACAAGTGGAAGGAGTCGTACAGCAATTCAAGTCACTATAGGGATCTCTTTTGTGTCAGTTCAACATAAAATTAGCAAAATACAGTTTACTTTAACACGGATTAAGGTAAAACGTTTAAATGTACGCTATTATAACATAAATTAAGTTTTGCTACTGTTGATATGACAGTGTTTTAACTTAAGGAGAAGAGAAAATACAATATGAACCTTTATCTGGAATAAGAGCTTGCATGTAGTATATTTTCTTACACGTGTAGCAACGTTCTTTTGCAATTTCCCGCCTCTTCCTCTATGAAACTATGGTGTTGATGAATAGGGTGCTGATAGGCAATCCCATGACTCAGCTGTTTCTACATCCCCCAGCCTTTTTCACAGCAGTGGTCTGCAAGATATCCATCACCCCCCAGGTTTTCTGCGACCCCTGGAGGGGGTAGGTCCAGAGCACAGGGGCGCTCTGGAAATCCTGTCAGTAGCACAGTCTTTTCCTTTTTATAGCTAGTAGGCCAAATGTAGCCCCCCGGCTATGTGAGAAGATGTAGCCATAGGCCAAGGTGCATGGGGAATAAAATGTGATGATCTGTGTTTTCTTACTTAGCTGATGCTGTGAATATGTTTACTTATGTTGATTTACTTAGAAGACACACAGTACAGTATGTGTGGATGAATAAAGAAAATGCCTTGTCTAGTTTAAAACTACATAGGGTAAATTGTTTTTATGATGTGACGGCGGGAGCGGGCGAGGCAGGAACCAGGCGCAGGGTTAGCAGTAAACAATAATATTTAATGATCGCACGCAGACACACACCATACATGAAACAATAACCGACAATGAGACAAACAGAAACCCCATCCTAAATGCTAAAGCGAACCCCCAGGTGCACACAATACACAATCAGTGCAATCACCCGTGAGACAAGGAGCGCTGGGGAAGTGCACGTCTGGAAACCGGGGGCGGGAGCACGCAGGCCCCGGTAACGGTGGGGGGGGGTGAGTCGCCCATCGGCGGCGCGGCCCAGACCGTTACATATGATGAAATATTAATGTTTGTTATTCATGATAATTACATTTGTTTACTAATATCCCAATCACTGAACTGTAAATCCAGTGGTGGGAAATTTACAGTAGTATGGCACAAGAAGTTAAGGTTTACAGCAGAGATGGCACGATCCAGTTTTTTCAGTCCCGATACCAATACAAATACCGGCACTTTGGGTATCGGCCGATACCGAGTACAGATCCGATTCCAGTGTTAAATTAAGTTTAAAGTTAAGTTGCAAAGTAAATGACAGCCAATCTCTATTTTAGGACTCAAATGCATTTTATAAACCTGCTGCTGTTAGTGTGGCCTGGGTAGGTTAGACATGGCTGATGCTTGACAGTAGACCTACGTGTGTAAATGGCTCGGTTACAACTGTCCAATTGTCACCAATACCAATCCAGCTATTTAAGTCAGTATCGGATCGATTTCCGATATCAGTATCGTATCGTGCCATCTCTAGTTTACAGTATATATCCCGACGAGAGTTATATGCAGTGGTAACTACTGACAAAGCTAAACCGCAAGTTATTTGTGCAACTACAAAAAAAAAAAAAAGGAAAAGAAGAAAAACAGCTTTTAAAATGTTAATCGGAGGAGACAATTTGCCCACCAATTTGCAGCCTAATATATTAGTATGGGATATTAATAATAATATTTTACTTGCATGAACTAGCACAGGTTCTTGTTTTTCGATAACGTGATCCTAAAAAATAAAACACATGCCGACTTACAGGATAGCGTTTGAAATGCGTTTACTGAATATGAACAGATGCTGGCCTAGCCTTGACAATGTGGCTTTTGTGAAACCTAGATGTTTTCCTAGCGATGGTGAGAGCTGTAGCATTGAATTGAGTTACAATACTTCATAAAGGTCTTCTTGTGGGAACCTGTGTGCAGCAGCAGCGTTCTGCTCCATCCAATACCCACAGTATGCTGGTCCAGGTGAGATAACAACTGCTTGAGGCAGATCAGACTTCTCAAAATTGTCAATGTTAAATCTTAATCTTTCTCTATCACCACCTTCTCACACCAATACATGTACAAAACACAAATGTATTTAACAATAGGCTACATGTATTGTCAAACTCACCTGATATCTCCATGCATTCCGCCATCGTAATTAATAATCTGGCAAATTACACAGCCCTGGCTCCGTAAATAGGAACAAAGTAGCGAACATTGATCGCAACAACAAAGCCCTAGCCTTCGCAATGCGTTTCAAATGTGTGTGTGTGTGGGGGGGGGGGGGGGGGAGCTCCTGAGGAAGTACCATATGGCATTAAAGGGAGAGGCATTTTTGTTTTGATCTCAGAGTTAACAAGCGTTGTGGAGATTGACAGACCCTGCCTTTAAGTTGAATTGTGCTACTGGATGAGATACACTGTGTGCATGAATAGAACTGCTTTGCCAAACTGAGTGTTATAGGAAATTGTTTTGAAAAAGGGAACTCACAGTATCGACACATAGTGTATTTGTTAGCAATTGTAATAAACAGTAACAATTATAATATTTCTTACATACCTACGTGAAGTATTACACATGATCAGCCTGTAGAATAACCCTAACAAATCAACATAATACACCCTACCTCCTATTCCAACCTTACACAATGTAGCAGAGTGACTTCACCAGATTACTCTGGTTGGTTTCGCTCCAAGCTTCACTCCGGCATAGCCGGCAGCCTGTTGTGGGGTTATCCTGAGGTGGCCGCTAGCCAAATGCTCTGGAAAAGCCGGTTCAAGTTCAAGCTTCACGACCCCGATACGATAAGGTGAGGGGTTGTGGAGGAGTCAGGAAACCGTTGCTTTTAGAAACATTCTGATTGTTTGGTTGTTTAAGCTAACGGGGGGTGTAAGTTCCCCCCACCATCTCACCACACAGAGGGGTCTGGACACCATCAGCGCTATAAACCACATGTGCTGGCCCCCAGCGGCACAGCTACTTCTGACAGAGCTCGTGATGTATGTGCGTGGCAACGAACGGGTGTTTGAGATTTATCCCACGACCAGAAGGGTCGGATTATCAATTACACCGTCCGACATGGAAAACGCCGGTAACAGAGCTGCTGTTTGAAAGACAATAGTGATGTGATATTATCAAGAGCACCCACACACACACACACACACACACACACACACACACACACTTTGCTGAGTACCTTTTTTGCTCTGTATACTTCGTAACAAAAACATCAGAACCTGCAGGCATATGTGTAACCCCATACTCAACAGACAGACGTGCATTTTATTGCTTCTGTCTCCGATAACTCTTTTTTTTTTTCCTGTGTTGGCTGTGTGTATAAAGAGAACTGCAGTGTATGGAATGAGGTGCACAGTGTAAAGGATACTTCTACTGCAAGTATCAAGGCTATTCCGACGGGACGGGGTGTGTTGCTTTAGTTAAGATTACACTGCTTCCCTGTTATTGAAGAGGTGATGGAGCATGGTCTTTTTGTACGCATAAAGTGCTCTCCTGCGAATCCATTATCTTCCCTAATGAGCCGTTTTAGGACAGTAGCCTTTCCCTGACCCTCTGTCCTAAGTTCACATATGTCAGTTAACCAGCAATGTAAGCACCGAACAGGCATTCTAGTTCAGACCCTGCAAGCGACCAATGTTGAGATGGACATTTCATTAGCCAGTCTGGACGAATAACTCGATACAATTTGCGGGAGAAAGTGTCCATTAAATGTTAGCCGACTCTGTTCCAGACACAGACGTATATGTTTCTGTACTGTATAACTGCCAGTGTGGTTTTACTGTTGTTGTTGTTGTTGCTGCCCTGTCTAATGACAGCAGTGGACGTGTGGCTTCATCTACATCTGCAGGCCAAGTGTCCGGTGAAGAACGGTGCGGCCGTACTGTATTAATGACCGATCCCAAGCCACGCCCCCCCTTCCCCTTAGTTACTGTAACTTGGTTGGACAAAACAGTAGCAAAATAGTAGGCTATAACAGGAAAACCGACAGCTGATGGAGGTTCTCTCATATTCCAAACTTGTTGATCAACTGCTATATGTAAATGCAGTTTATTATTATTATTATTATTATTATTATTATTATTATATGTTATATGTTATTGGAGTACAGGGCGAAAAGGGGCGAGTGCTTGGGATTGGTCAACCACACACACACACACACACACACACACACACACACTCATGTAGCCATAGGCCTAGTATCCAGAGGTCTCAGTTATTGTTGTTTGTTTATTTTGATTACTCTCTATTCCGTTCAACTCGGGCCACATCTTGACAAGGGCCTCTTGTTGGAACCATGTGTTTTTTTTCTTCATGTGTTTTCATCACGGGCTGCTGGAACAAGCAGTTTCTTACATGTGCCCCTTTTCGTTCGCTTCTGCCAATACCACAGAAACCCTTTTCCTCCCATTTAGATAATGTGCAGTCGATACAAACACTGAAGCACTCAGCAGGCCCGTGCCAACAGGAGAGGCTTTGCAGAGGCGCCGTTTGACTAGCGGAAACCGTAATAACTATCCTGGGAAAAGGAGTTCTGGATTGGCGGGATAAACACACCATGACCCGCGAATATTTTTGATCTTTTATTTCGATTTTTTTAAATCTCGTACAGTACTTCATCATATCCCATAACAATTACGTGCATTAGTTCCATTCTTTATTGTTTAATTTATCTGTAAAATCATCTTTCATAACACGGATTAAACGGGAGGCCCGTGACACCCTCGAGAGCGGCTGTGCCACGCACCGCTCTCTGCCAACGCAATACATTACATTGTGTGTGACATTACACTCAGCCATAGCTGTGATGAATGGGAACCTGATTCAACCGCCGCATTTCATTTACATTCAAATCAATACCAAATGTGAAGGAATGAGAGGGAAGGCAGGCTGTTAATCTCTCTCTCTCTCTCTCTCTCTCTCTCTCTCTCTCTCTCGCTCTCTCTCTCTCTCTCGACATACACGCAGTTATAGGGTCTCTTATGCAGCACATTAGAACTAATGTCTTACAGTTGCTCTCATGATCATTTAAAACACACTGTAATGTGAAAAGGTAAAGAAATTTATTAAAACTCAAACATAGCTTTCAGGAAAGGGTTGGGGTGGTTCGGTCTAAAGTGATTACATCATACTTGAGCCTGTGCATTTATCCTCGTGGCTCCATGGAGTACGTACAGTTTCCAAAAACAGGCACATGGTGGCAATGTGTGAAAAATCCAGCCAAGCGTTGTTTAAAAAATAACAAAACAAACATCTTGTCATTATATGACATTTTCTGTCAAGGGCTGAAATATTATCTTTCCTAACAATCATTCAGCATGAATGCAAAAACAATAGACAGACAATGTGAGTTAACACTTTATGGCACAACATTGAGACTTATGTAATTTTCTGTTTATTTGGCCATGTTGAGCATCAATAACTTTATCATCTGGGTCTAAATCACAGATAACAGGCTTGGGGGAGGAGAGAAATACAATGCTGACGGCATCACATTGAGCGTGAATGCTGTTAAAATGTTTCATGTCCACTATTGGCTTATGTACAGTATTGTAGTGGACGCCGTTCTAATTCTTACAGTAAATGTGCTTACTCAGATTCCCAGGCAAATTCTGCCATCATCTTTCTTCATCTTTCTGTCTGATCCTGCTACATGCAATTGATGCTGATGCGTACATTATCTGATTTCTAACAAAACACCATGCAATGAAAATCTGTTTAATAATGCTTAATCTACAGTGTGTCTTCCTTTGCCAATCTGCTCTCTGCTGTGTGTGTGTGTGTGTGTGTGTGTGTGTGTGTGGGGGGGGGGTCTTTTAGGAACAATATTGCAGTATAAATATAAAATTAAAACAATTGTTTGGTGTAATCTGTTTCTTTCTCTGTGTGTGTGTGTGTGTGTGTGGTGTATTCTCTACACAGTACTAAGTACCTGTCAGGCCCACCTCCTTTGACATCTTTTTCTCCCCCCCCACCCTTTACCCCTCCCCATTCTCCATTGGTACCCTCTGTTTTGTTTCCCTCTTGCCGGTGCTGATCCGGCACAAGCTGTTCTGCCCCATCCTGTGACAAAGGACGATTTA
Source organism: Amblyopsis rosae (assembly GCA_025399935.1). Taxonomy (NCBI): domain Eukaryota; kingdom Metazoa; phylum Chordata; class Actinopteri; order Percopsiformes; family Amblyopsidae; genus Amblyopsis; species Amblyopsis rosae. The sequence goes on from JAODTR010050556.1 coordinate 17,068, forward strand.
GGTGTTAGCTGCCATTGTGAGCGTGGAACAATTATGTACAGTATGCTGACAGAAACGCCAATCAAGACCAAATCGTCCAGTAAAACTGTTAAATAAATATAAGATCAATGAAACCAAAACCGTGTACATAGTAATGTGTGTTAAAGTTCTGCTTTCTTAGCTATCTAGCAAACAACAGCAAACAAACAAACAAACAAACAAACAAATAAACGACATAAAAACATAAACACAAGTGTGTACTGCATCTTGCTGAGTATTTTAAATGTGAATGTGTGTAGGAGGTTGGTTTTTATTTTTTTCCCAGACAGTCAGTTTCTCTCCCACACAGGTGCACTGGGGAATGTTTGATATACATTTCATGTGTCTTTTTTTTCAGCAATAAAGGGATATTTATGAATGCTTCATCAAAGGCTCAACTTCATGCATCTATGAGTCATTATGAAATGTGATGAAATGCATTAAATAGCTGTAGGCTTGACTCACAATAGTAAAACATTAGTGAATGACAATTTTGTGAATCAAAGAATTAATCTCTTGAGACAAATCAGACATTGGGAAATATAATGTTTTTATTACTTTTAGTATTGCAATTAGTCGTACATGTCTTTGGTTTATCAGAAAGAGTTATAACCAATATGCAAAGGGAGGTGTTAAATATATAGTCAGCTATTGCAACCTAATTGTAAGATAATACACTTTTTGTTAAATTCAACAAATATCTCCTCGCATTTCGCTATCTTACCGTTGTCTGTGCGTGTGGAAAAAATAATAATCAGATACTTCTACACAGCCCTGGCTCTGTAAATAGCAACATAAACAAAGTGGCGAACACCGCTCGTATCAACAAAGCCGTAGAAATACGCTTTACTTCACAATGCATTTCGATGATGTGTGAGGATGAGGACCGCGGTGGACCGCAGGGCAGGAACGGTTTGTTCATTAGGGCGATTGGGCGACGCACTGCCAAAGGGAGAAAGAGAGAGGAGAGAATTTTTCAACTTTACCAGTGTGCGCTACGGTAGCTGACTGTCCCACCTCTAAATCTTTATCCAGTCAGCGTCCAATGTGGACGCTGGCTCGTCTACGTATAGCCAGGCTCCAGCCCCTTTTTGGGCGATTTCAATATGGCTGAAAATCGCCCA
>JAODTR010050567.1:0-18209 GCA_025399935.1 Amblyopsis rosae
AAGAATGTGTGAGTTTTCATAGAAAACATGAAATTGTCTGGGTGACCCCAAACTTTTGAACGGTAGTGTATATGGTGTAACAACCCTAACTGCATCAAGAATCGGTTACTTGACAGGAGAGTTAATTTGACTGACTATAAATTTATACTGAGGAATTTGTTGGCAAACTTAACGAGTCTGAGATGTTTGCAGGTCTTGAAAATCGGTTAAATAATAATGAACATATTTAGTATTAGTATGAGTTAACAGATTTGTAAATTAACCAAAATACCATTGTCATGCCGTAAATATCCAGACTTGTGAGTGACTTCTTGATAGTGTTGTCAAGCTTACAGGAGCGTATGCATCTGTGCAGCACGATCAGAGGTGGGCCGTAGCGCGCTACACGTATTCCGTTACTTTTACTTGAGTGACTTTTTGAAGATATTGTACTTCTAAGAGTAGTTTGAATGCAACATACTTTTTACTTTTACTCAAGTATATTTGTGAATGTTTTATTTTACTCGCTACATCCATCCGACCATTTAAAAGATACTTAACGTAAGCAATGCGAACGATCTTGCAACTGCTCTTCTGGTGTTCAAAGTAGATCACTGCGGCTGACGGACACTGCAGAAAAGATCGTTTCACAGCGAGTGTCAAGCTACGTAACCATAGAAACTCACTAGCTAGCTACGTTCTCCACAAGCAACACTGTGTTCATGCTAACCTGTCGTGATGTAGGTGCAGACACTAAAGAAGAGTACAGAATTACCATTTTTGATATTTAAATTCACGCTCTGCTTATTTAAAAATTATGAAAAAGTCTATCATAAAAAAGTTACTCTGTACTTGAGTAGGCTTTTCACTAGATACTTTTTTACTCGTACTCAAGTAATTTTTTGAATGACTACTTTTACTTCTACTTGAGTCAATGATTACTTAAAGGTAACGGTACTTATACAGTTTTCACACCTACCTGGACTTTCTGACAGGTGTGAAAGGCGCCTCGGTCTGCGGTCTGGGCCGAAAGACCAAAATTTGGCCCGACCAAAAGAGGGGGTCTCGGTCCGGATCAAACCGAAATGAATAGCCTATATGTTCATTAATTCTCCATTCGTTCCATTCGTAAAACGCATCAGTGGACTGAACGTTCAATAAACGTTTTCACTGAAGACATTTCATAGAATTCGTTTCACTGTTCTTGAACTACGTTCAAAGTCGTTTGCTTAATGCGCATTGCGAGTGTTACTCAATTACATGTAGGATATAGCCACATGCGGGTGTTTTATAAGTAGCCGTAGGTCGATTCAGTGCCAGTAAATAAAGCTTTCATTACAGCCGTTAGCATTTGTTTTATGTGTTGTAAACGTTCCACCAGGCTTAATGCTGGGATAGACTAATAAATAGAAGGCTACCTGACGAATTGACAACACGCCAACGTCAGACGCAGGTCCATCTACAAACCAATCAATGTCAAGTGAGCAGGACAGGTGACGACAGCAGGACGTAGCTACGTCAGACAAAAGGTTTAGTGCGCTCGCAAAATTGCAGTGTGAAACCAAACCTAATAGAATTACCGGTATGTGTATACAAGGGAGGACTTTCAGGTGTGAAAGTGCCCTAAATCGCACATGGGACCTTTGAAGCCAACAAGAATCCTAGCTGTTGCATTCATGAGCATTTAGTGTCAGAACCACATTGCCCATCAGCTCAGTGACAGATTAACTGATCAACTTCTGATACATACCTGTTTGCAATGCCCCAATTAGAGGCTGTATATTTGAGTTGAGAGCGAATGCATCGTTGCTTGCAAATGATTTCCACATGCAGACGTTTGCCAGTCCATCAGCCAGGCTATGCATTATTCTATGTCATGTTCATTTTATTTTGGTTGCTTAAAAACACACATGCATTTGCATCCACACTGTTTTTTACAGCTAAATAAATTAATTGAACTCTGTACCTGAACCACTGTACATCTATTAATGACCACAGTGATATGCATTTGACTGACACGCCTGCATGTGAAATATGTATGATTAATGCCTGCGGTTATGCCATGAGCTCTGATTAGATGGCAAACAATTAAACTCTGTCACTTCACATTATAATCTTTCTATCTGTGAAAGCTGTTTTAGCACTATTGGACATTTATTTAGCATCTAACCACAACACGCACGTTTTAACTGTTTTTAACACTGACATAATATAGTATTACTAACATTGCTTAGAATACATTGTTTAACATCATCCCACTTGATAGCATTTGTTTGGGATTAAAGGTGGCCTGTTTATACATAACTGACAAACAGGACAAATATGATCTGATGTGTATATAAATATTCCCAGGTGGTTTTTATCACGTCAGAAAACAATGTTTCCATTCCGGGCATTTTGTGCAGAACATCTCTTCATCGTATGCAATTTCCAGCGTCAATCATCTTCCTTTTATTAAAGCATTAGACCAGACTCTGTTCTACGTGATTGGCCCCCATTCAGCTGTGAAAACGGAATAATCATTGATCTGAGTGTTGTCTTGATTTGACTGACAGGCGACCTCTTAGACTACTTGCAGAACAGCTTAAATGTTAGGGGGCGGGACCGTGGGGGCGGTACCGTCCTCACCCAATCAGCCATCAGCTATTAGCAGACAGGAAGACGCAGATATTGAACTTTCTTGTTAGTTTCTTGAGAACACACATTCTACAATGTGTGGTTTTGTTTTTTTGAGTAAAACACAGAGTACAAACACGTTGGATCTCGATTACAACAATTTCTATTTGTATTTTAACACAGTCCATATTTAGAGTGCAGAATGATGTGTTGGTTGCATGTTGATTTTATTTCAATTTTTTTTACCAGGTTATCTTGACTAGTGTGTAGCCTTTAGAACCCATAGGAAGCTTTTCTTTCATTTTGGTGCAATTTACGCTAACATTAACATTAGCATTTCAACAATCTAAATTTACAGATTGATTTTGTTCTGGATTCCATGTTAGGCACTAACAACACATTATTCAACTGTTGCCAAGGTGTACAGTGTGTTTGACCTCTTGTGGCCTTGCAATCCAAATTCAGAGATCCCGTTTTATAACACACTACAAGCTCTGCTCAGAGGAACTTTGACTAAATAACACATTTCTCATCGCACGAACGCACGCACACACGCACGCACGCACGCCACACACTAACACACACGCGTGCACACAGTCATATTACAATCACTTTCCTCTCATACAACTGTCCTGAAGGTTTGATGTTCAAATCAACATGTTTCTGTCTGTCTGTCTTTGTGTGTGTGTGCGCGCGCGTGTGCGCGTGTGTGCATGCCTCAGCAAAGCACTTCACACGGCTTTGTATTTATTCATGATATTTCAGTGTTATTCTGCTGTTGCACCCCGCTTCCTAGTTCCTGCTATGATGTCACCAAAGGCAGCCAATCACCCATCTTCTTCTGTCTGAGACTAGGCAGACTAGGCGCAGTCAAAGAGCCAATCACCCTTACGCTACAGCAATAAGTGTAAATTATTTATAAACATAAACTAGGCTCCTTCAGATCCACCATTAATTAGTTACTTATAGTGTTTACTTCTACTACAGTAGATAATGAATAGTTTGTCAACTGGAGGACATTAAATAGTCAAGTTTATTTATATAGCCCTTAATCACATTGCAGTGTCAAAAAGCTTTATATGCCAACATGGAATCATGCCCCGCCCCTTTATGACTGTCCTCCAATAACAGTTGAGCATTTTTTTGAATCTGACAGAAACTCCATTAACTGTCTGTTTTCCTGTTATAGCCTATGCTGTTTTGTCCAACTCTAGTTACAGTAACTAGGTTGGCCAGGTGAAAGGGGCAGGCTTGGTTTAGGTAAATGATACATTGAGCTAAATGCAATGCATTGTGCAGTAAATAAGAACACCAGTTATGGCCATATGCAGGACAGCCAGCCACCGCCATCCGCACACCATCCATTAAAGGCAGGGTCATTCATTCTTGCTATCTTCAAGCTCAAATAAAAACAGTATCGCTCCGCGGTGCCGCCGCACATGTAAAATGCATTGTGAAGCAAAGCGTAGTGCTGTATTAGCTACAATTAGCTTGCAATAGCTGACTCTACCTTTAAGTCTGCATAGCACTTCCTCAACACAGGGGACATGGCTGCAGGAAAGCCAGCCAACAATACAAAGTTGTTGCATGTTAGAGTTTACAGTAGTGTCTTGCTCAATGGCAGCATATTAGCATCTGATGTCGGGCAACACGGTGGCCCAGTGGATAGCACTGTGGCCTCACAGCAAGAAGGTCCCGGGTTCAGACGCTGGTTGTCCTGTGTGGAGTATGCATGTTCTCCCCGTGTCTGCGAAGGTTTCCTCTGGTTTCCCCCACTATCTAAAAACATGTCAGGTTCACCCTCCAGCCAGTGTCATGTGACCAGTGCCACTGGCTCCAATCTGGAGTTGGTCCCCGGGCGCTGCACAGCGGCAGCCCACTGCTCCCTACAGGGATGGGTTAAATGCAGAGGATGAATATCACAATATGTATGTGACAATAAAAGCACCTTTACTTTTTTTTTTTTTTTATGTTAGAGACGCTTATCAGGTGAAAGGAGGGCAACTCCTTGTTAAAGCAACCAATAATCAGGGTCTCCCTGCCTTAGCTCCGCCCCACAGACACACAATGTCATGGGACCCTCTAATTGGGTTTTGTTGTGTGCTTGCAATGAAGTGCATCAGATTATGGCAGATTATTTTGATGCCCTTTTTAATTTCTTCTCTTTGTTCGCTCCTTTCAAACTGCTCCGCTAGCTAACTAATGAAGCCAATCTGCAGCTAATTGAAGCACATTCTGAGGCCAGTTGAAGGTGTTTCTCTCCTAATTTGATCCTGAAATTAATATGAATGTTCCAAATAGTTGTAGATGATAAAAAAATATGTGTTCCACTCTAATTAAATCATATTATGTCCACAGAGTACAATGAGACTTAAAAATACATACATTAAATCCTGATTAAACTTGCAAATTATATATTCAATTCGGATGTCATATTTCACATGAAAGAGCACCACTTAAATTTGTTTCCATATAACTTTTATATAATGACTTTACATTAAGAACTAGGCTAAACATAGAATGCAACCATAAAAAATGAATAGGTAATAATTGACTCTAACATTACTAGCGCATGCAGGGTAACTTGGTAAATATAAGAAGGACAAGCCGAGAGAGAGAGAGAGAGAGAGAGAGAGAGAGACAGACAGTATGTGCAGACAGATAGACAGACAGACAAGTAGACAGACATGCAGACAGACAGGCAGGCAGACAGACAGACAAGTAGACAGACAAGTACTGTAGACAGACAAACAGTCAGGCAGGCAGACAAGTAGACAGACAGACAGAGAGGCAGGCAGACAGACAGACACGTAGACAGACAAGTACTTCAGGCAGGCAGAGAAGTAGACAGACAGACAGGCAGACAAGTAGACAGACAGCAGCAGACTGTTCTGGCTGTAATTATCTTCCGTTGGTTGTAATGTGTCTAATGTCCCTTGGCGCTAGCCGTAGGGCGGTCAGCCTGTTAGCACGCGCGTCCTCCATCCAAGGAGGGGGCCATCATCACGGTGATTGCGGTTTCCTTGACAACGGTCTGGCGAGGCCCCCGCCGGTCATGACTCGGTGTGGAGGTGGAGAGAGGGAGAGAGGGAGAGAGGGAGAGAGAGAAATTGCATTCCATTAGTGCTAATAGGGAGGCATTATGAGACTCAGCCGGTCACACGGTCACTAATTCATCCAATCAGCTCACAGACAGACACTTGATGAAGTCATAACGACCTTGACTATTAACAGCTGATTGGCAGCAAGCTACGACGCTTTTAACGACAGTTAAAGAAAAGACAGAAAGATGAGAAACATTAGAGAAATATCTCGTTTCTCTCTCTGCCGTTCCAACAATTTAAAATATGCACTATAGAAACATGTCAGGCTGACTATATGGATTATTAATAACCAGTGCAGCCTTTCCCTTCTTCAGACAGAAAAGCATGTCCGTCTTTAACTGGAGGGTTGCTGGTTTGAAATCCTACATTGTAAGGAATTTATCTTCCCTGCTGTTCAGCAAGGCATTTAGCTGCCGACTAGTCCAACAGACCAAACCTAGAGCAAACGCAGTTCATGTTGTTTTAAAGCTTCTTCCAATGCTTTGTCTGGTACGCACACACACACACACACGCACACACCACACACACACACACCACACACACACACACACACACACACACACCACACACACCTTTTATGTTCATTATTTATTCATACAACAGAGGTTTTAGTGATGTCATTTATTCACCTGTCAAGACCTGTTACAGATGCAATCTGCAACTGTTTGACAATAATATTCATGTCTATGCTTATAGCATTTGACCTTCTGATCCGCTCTCACTGTTCTCCCCTGCCAATAAGCATGTATTATTATTATATTTTGTATATACTTCCCAAATCATTTAATTGAATTGTAGATTGTTTCTGTAATGTATGTTCCTGCCTTAGTTAAAAGTAAAAAACTGTATTATATATCTTAAACAAATGTTTTATATTTAACTTTATATTTGGCTGTAAAATGTCCTTTAGTGTTTTGAAAGGCGCCCTGAAATTAAATGTATTATTATTATTATTATTATTATTATGTAATTATCCTATAGCCTGTGTCTGAGTTAGGTTAAATCCAGTTGGTTTCCGTCCATGACATTGTAGTAGAATGCCTTGTTAGTGCTGTGCTGACTGTTGTCAACTCAGGGCAAATACACAGTTATGAACAAAATAATCTGGGATTACTGAAGGATCCCATCTTTTAATGACCCCGCCCCCCCATCCCTCTGCCCCTCCATAGTTTTCTACCACAACAGTGAGTATTCATACGCACACGCACACACACACACAAACACACACACACACACACACACACACACACACACACACACACAGCATGTCGGTTTGCTGTAGAGATGTTTGTCCAAATAAACAGCAGAAAGCCGAAAATCTTTTCAAACAGCACAGACAGAAAATCGATCTGGTAGAATGAGCAGAGAAAGTGAGAGAGGAAGAGAGAGGGAGAAGGAGCAAGAGTGAGAGAGAGAGAGGGAGAGAGAATTGGAGAGAGAGAGAGGGAGCGAGGGAGAGAGGGAGAGAGAGAGACAGACGGGTATCTCAGGATTAATGCGTAGGGACAGTCTATACCGTATTATATTATACTATACTGTATTATACTATACAGTACTGTATGCGTATTATAAAGCATCAATAATATTGTGCACACACTCAGCAAATGCACGATAGTCTATAATAAAAAGTCCCAATTGTGCATCTGGAAACAGGCACATTATCAGCTGCCAAGTGTTTCGATGCCATTTTTAAAGATGAAAATTGTGGATAAATAGGAGTAGGATGCTCCGTGTTCTGGATTACATCCTGAAATAACACAACCTGCCTTGAACGCTTGTCGGCAGAGTGTGCTCAAGCACACTACACACGCCAAAGTAAACAAGGATGCTACAAAATACTTTCTTGAACGCTTCACAGCAATGTAAGTGATGTTACTCCAATTTGTACCTTTGCATTGAGGCCACTATACTTAGCTTGGTCTAAGCAGACACAAAATTCACTTTGTGAACAGGGTCTGGAGATGTTCCACTGGGATGTGTTCACAGTCATTGCTATTGGGCATGGACCTCTTGTAAATTTTAAAACTATTGGTCTGCCTTTAACCAATCCCCGTTGCTACACCTGTTTTGATTGCCTCATCTAGCTCTACCACGTTTGACTTCAACGTCATCTACCCACCCTGATTGGTCCACCATCTGGGGTGGCTGTAAAAACGCTAAAGCAAACAAAGACTGATCTGAGAGCAATAGTCGGTCGGAGAGTACTATATACCTACAGTCATTGCAAAATGCTCACTTTCAAACCAAACTGTCTTCTTGTATGTGATGTAAGTATATGGACCACACGTGGACCTGTGGGGACCAGCACTATACTGATTCTTATTTTTAGATCCCCTTTGAATTGTGACACGAAGTACACATATGATGTCTATATAAACGATACTTGTTCAAGTCAAGAACGTTGCAGTTTGTTGTGAAACTATAAAGTAGTCTATAGTTTGGTGTGTAACCGCTCAGTGAACTACAGCTTTCGCCTCACACAACACACGTCACCAAAACGTCATGGCACTTTCGACACGGGGTTTGCAGTCTTACTAATTACATATTTTCACAGTCTTGTACTTATACAAATTCTTGATTTTCTTATTCTTTCTTGACTCGAAGAATTTTCTTTTAAATAGTCAAACATCATATGGGATCTTAAAAAATTGTATTCTCGCCGTTGACTATATACATATTTTTTCCAAACTAAGGTTTCATAATGCGGTCGTGACTTCGGCTCTATATAGACACTGGATTATTTACTAGGCTACAAAGAAGATCAAATGGAAAGACTTTCCTGAATGGAGACTTTAGTAGGCTGAATCACTATTGAATCACCTCAGTCAAACGGAAACATAAGCCAGATATATATTTAGATGGAATGTTACTTATTGTTGATTTAACAAGCAAACTTGTAACATTACACATTCGGTGGTTATGTCAAACAGTTAGAACACAACACGGAACCTTGATGACTCATGGCAGAGGATGCTTTATAACACATATACTGTAAGCAGTGCTTATTCACACAAAGTGGAACTAGGTTTCTGAATGGTTCTGGTTTCATCTGGTTTGACCCCTTAGGGCTGCCGTACAACACACGCACAATGTGTAAACATTCTGTCTGTGTGTGTGTGTGTGTGTGTGTGTGTGTGTGTGTGCGTGTGTGTGTGTAGGTGTGTGTCGTCATTTGGATGAAATTCTTTGTACCAACAGCAGACAGAGACTGAATGAGGAGTTACTACGGCAACAAGACCATCTTCTCTCTCAGTCACAGAGAGAGAGAGAGAGAGGGAGAGAGGGAGAGGGAGAGAGAGAGAGAGAGAGAGAGAGAGAGAGAGAGAGACAAATAGGCCTAATAAAAAAAGGTGTTTTGTGTGCGCGCGCGTGTGTGCGCGCGCGTGTGTGCGTGCGCGTGTTTGCGCATTAACCATTTTTGCAAAGAATAAAATCACAAACATATAGCCTACTATAGCCCATGGCTACAGCCACTAGAGACAATTATAATATAATCGAATAAAAGAGTGAGGTATGATAGTTTGATATATGTTTGATCGTTTTATATAAACATGATTAACATTGTAAGATAAAAATAGGCCTGCTATAAAATAAAAACAGTATTCAAATATTTTAACACGGCGGCTCACGGCAGTTGGTAGTCTACAGGCTGACAGCTGTGAGAGCAAACATGCGTTACGTTCAGCGACGCACGGAACAATCACACTATTATGAGCCGGTTCTTTCTATTTACATTTCTTCTGCTGTTTTGTTAGTATTTATTGCTATTTTTTACTCAGCATTATTAGTAAGTAGGCTGGGGAGCAAACGTATCTCTGCAGATACAAAACCACATATTGTTTTCAGAATTAAATACAAGTGTATACATTCAAAATGAATGAATAAGCTATACAAAATTAAATAGAATAAAAACATTGAAACATTTACTTATTGTAGCCTAATAGTAATAATAAAATACACAGTTTTCATCGTTAATCATAACAATAATACCTTATTTACGTTATTAATATTAGTATTAGTATTAGTATTATTATTATGTAGTATTATTATTATTATTATTATTATTATTATTGTTATTATTATTAGTCTAGTATTCTTTTTGATTATTAAAGGTACAATTAGAATATTACATTTAAACAGTCCCATTTAAAATATTAGTGTTTATTTCAATTTAAATCTAAACCCCCATAATAAGCACTATTATTCGGCAAATATATCCAGTTATGAGCTCGCGCTATGGCCCGTGAGACCCAAGCCGTCGCGAGGCCGACCACGGGTGCGCGTGGACTGTAGGTGAGCAAATGTTTCATTATTTTCATAAATGAAAAAGTCAAAAATAGTAAAACGCGCCATGAAATAGAATGTCCTGTTAATAATATTGTATTTAAATTAAACTGTATATGATTGTTGTGGTTTTACTATATTATTAATTAGTTTCATTCTGCCGGTGAGCGCGATACATTGGATGATTTTGTCAGAGCATGGATCACAAGCAAGGTTATTTCATGAACAATCCCTGATGTGTTTATCTTGTCGAGTTATTCATATATGGTACTTCTGCTGTAGTGCCGCTGTCTTGCCGAGTGTGTAGGTCTAGTTGCGTGTTTAATTAGCAGATAAGGAGGCTTGTTTGTTGTTGTGCTTTGTCTTAAATGTGTGTGTGTGTGTGTGTGTTCGTGAAGCCCTCAGTGTCCCAACATACACCGTGGTAGGTGACACGCACACATACACACGCACTAACACGCACAGGTCCGCACAAAACTAGTTCAACACTCGCCTGGTGCGCCATCTTGTGGCGATCAGCGCATCAAGCCAGCACGAATAAGCTAAAATATATGATCAAATTAATCACTGTAATAAATAGCCTAACAAACACATTAAGGCATAAAAACGTCAGAAAATCCAATAACATAACCCTCGATTATGTAAATATATTGCACAGGCTATAAAAATGTAATTAAACAAAGACATTTGATGTGCATTAATATATGATGTCGAGCAGTTATTCAAGAGAAATGTAGAAAAAAAATGTTAATATATATATTTGTTTTATATATATATGTTTGGTCCAATGGAAGTAACATAAAATGTCAGCCACGCCTTTAGCATGCTCACAAAAATTATGTTTTCCTGCTTGACACATGCAACACATTCTTGATGCATGTGTTAGTGTTGAGTGTCGTCAAAGGGTTGTGTGTTGACTGTAATGTGTGCTAACTGTGTGTGCTGTATAGAATATAACACAATGCCTTTTATTGTCATTGCACAGCTGTGCATATAAATGCAGCGTCCCTCTGAGTAGCACATTCAATATAAAATTAAATAACGAGCAATATAAGAGGATGCACTGCATATTGAAGTGTGTTGTGTGTTAACAAGGATTAACAGACATAGGCTAACATGGGTTGCCTGGTTCATTAGACACCGAGGTTTCTCTCTGACACATCCAATAACATGATCTGCTCAATTAGAGACAACTGATGTCTGTACTGTCAATGGCACCAGATTCTTCCAGTTTCAGCAGGTCAGTATTATTTTAAACAGAGATCCATGCATGAAGTCATTGGTTCAGCTAGTTTTAGTTTAGTTTTAGAATAAAAAAAATATTCTTAAGTAATTAAAAGTTTGCTCGTCATAACACTGCAGTTTTTATAGCAAACATGTTATTTATACATTTTAATATGTGTTTAAATTATTGTCAATATGTGTTTATTGCAATAATCTAACATCAGCATTACTTAAATCGAATTAATTTATTGGAGTGACGTCCTTATGGACTGATGTTAACACACTGTTGATAACAATGATGTTAACACAGTGCAATAGTACTCTTCATCCGCTTATCCGGAGTCGGTTGCGGGGGCAGCAGCTCCAGCAGGGGACCCCAAACCTCCCTTTCCTGAGCCACAATGTAATAATCGAAATCATGTCTATATATTATACAACAGTGTAGATAACCAGTGTTGGGCAGTAACTAGTTACTGTAATAATATACATTTTTTCAGTAACTACAGTAGTAGTGTAACTAATTACTATTTCCAAAACAGTAATAATATTACAATTACTAATCCAAGTAATGCTGCATTACTGTGTTACAATAACAATATATCTGGTTCTAGCAAACTTAGGGAAGGCTTATTGAACCAACTTGTCCAATCATCTGGTTTGAGAGGCTGCAATGTTTTGCCCGGAGCTCAATGTTGACTACTAAGGTTAATTATTGTTCCTATAAAGAAGATTCAATTCTAAAATGAGCTGGCTACACAGGTTGCCATTTATCAGAAGGGGTGAGGCAGGAATTGTGAAAGTAATATAGTAATGTAACTAGTACCTTTTTGGAGGCGTAATAAGTAAATAGTAACGTATTACAATTCCTGAGTAACTTGCCCAACATTGTAGATAACACAGCAGCAATGATTTATGTTTAAACATGAACATCCAACGGTACATTTGTAATATAGAGCAGGTGTGGTGTGAACCACCACACCTGCAGCAAGGTTCTACGTTCTCTGGTCCTGCAGGACCCAGTCAAACAATCAACCAATAGAAAACACACTGACTCTGACTTTAAAATATCTTTATTTGTAACATGAGGCAGAAAGAAATACATATGTAACATTCCTGCAGATAGGTGGCAGTAGAGCACACACACACACACACACACACACACGCACACACACGCACACACGTTTCCCAACCTAATATAAATAGCATTGTTTTTCACATTTTAGGCATTTAGGTGAGGTTGTTTAACTGAGCAGCTAGATAGGTTTGCTGTCTTGCTCGTGGGCACGCGGGCAAGACATTTGGCACATTGGCTGTGGCAGGAGGTGAACCTGTGATTGTGTGGCGACAGGACAGGCTGTCTGACCTACTGACACTCTCTGACCTACAGACAGTCTGCCTGACCTACTGACACTCTCTGACCTACAGACAGGCTGTCTGACCTACAAACAGTCTGTCTCACCTACAGACAGTCTCTGACCTACTGACAGTCTCTTACCTACACAGGCCATTTGACCTACAGACAATCTCTGACCTACAGACAGGCTGTCTGACCTACAGACATCCTCTTAGGATTTTCACACTGCATATTCTTAGCCCCAGGCTATCCTTACCCTGCTCTAACACCGCCAGTGATTTTGTAGCTGGTTGTAGCCAGGTAGCTTTGTAGCCGTCGCTGGTAGGAGTGTTTGCTCTGTCACTCAAAGAGGTACGCTAATGTCTCTGCCTTGCTACATGCGTGAGCTAAACAAACTCATGAACAAACTATGTAAACTGTAGATAAACTTATTAAACTAAACTAAATATTTTTCCCGGTTAACAAACAAGCAAACATTTTCTCTTCCATTTTCGATCGCCAAGAAGAGGAAGGAGCGCCTCTGACTGTTAGTCGATACACAGCGTCAATAAAAATGTGAATAAAGTTCAATGTAGGTCAACTTTCCAAGTAACATTGTCGCTCACTGTCGCCCAGCGCTCATTGAAATTATTGAAGATCTGTCGCTTTATAGCTGTCTGTATCTGGCGGTGTGAGTGCAGGGTTAGAGCTGAACCAGTGCTAACTTAGCCCCTTTTCACACACACAGGGTTAACCTAAGCCACAGTATACAATTCACACTGCACTTCTACTAGCCCTTGATTAAAACGTAACGAATACCCGTACTTTAGCCCTGTTTCACACTGGCACATTTTAGCACCAGATTTAGTCGATATTCAGGAGCTAACCCTGCAAACATGGGGCTAACCCTGCTCCAGAGCAGGTTTAGCCCCACGTTAGCCATGTTAGTTAGCATGGCCATGTTAGCCATGTTAGCTAGCCCTAACGTCAGCCCAAGGCAAGCTAACCCTGCTCTGGAGCAGGGTCAGCTACTGTAGACCTTGGTTAAAAGTCGGGGTCAGCCTACCTCCAAGATCGCGCCAGTGTGAACGATTTCTTAGCCCGGAGCTAACGCACCCTAAACATGGGGCTAACGCACCTTAGCCCGGAGCTAACGCACCCTTAGCCTGGGGCTAACGCACCCTAAACCCGGGGGCTAACGCACCCTTAGCCGGAGCTAACGCACCCTAAGCCCAGAGTTAACGCACCCTTAGCCCGGGGCTAACGCACCCTAAGCCCGGAGCTAACGCACCCTTAGCCTGGAGCTAACGCACCCTTAGCCCGGGGCTAACGCACCCTAAACCCGGGGGCTAACGCATCCTTAGCCCGGGCCTAACTCAGCAGGGGCTAAGAACATTCTAAAAATGCTTTTCCCCGGTATAAGTGCAGTGTGAAAAGCCTGTCTCTGACATACAGTCTCTCTAACTTAGGTTCTTTTACCAACAGACAAAAGCGATTTAATCTAATGTCATCTAACTAACAACTATCTAATATTTCCACATTACTGAATAACCAGTACCAGTGTCATTGGTCCTGAATAGCGCTCAATAACATGGTGAGCATACTAAGCTTCACTCTAACTTTCCAGGTTACAGTTTCTAGCATATCATTTTGATTCTGCCATAATTTTACACATAATGCGTTAATGTCAGTTCTGACAACCCTGTTCTGATTTACTGGTTCTGAAAGACAACATAAGAAGCATTACGTACAGCTAATAGAGTATATGTTAAAACTATATGTAGTGCTGTAATGTAATAATAGGTATAGGTATAGGTAGTCGCCTGTCTTTTCGCTCAAAGTGACGCATCTCTTTAGCTCGCTATAAAGAGATTGGGTTTCACTTATACCCTGTCCCCGCAGAGGTCACAGGTCAGTCTGGCTCAAGGTCACAGTGTGTCTGAGGGATACCAAATGGCTCAGGCCTCTGTTAGGCTATAAGCAGGTGTAACAACACTGCTGTCCAGGTAAGTCTCATTCTACATTATTTCAGATCTATTCAACACAACACTTAACTGTAAATCACAGCACTATGTGTAATTAAAAGGAATATTTTGTTTGTTTTACCCTTCTCATCAGTCTTACGCTGTGCTTATTAAATTCTATATTTAATATAGCACATGTAGTAACAGCAACAAACAGACATAAATAACCTTCTTAAATACATTAAAGCAGTTACTGCTTCGGCCTCAAGGCAGCGAGATACATTTAGCAACGTTTTCTGTCACAATCATATTTAGCATATTTAGCATACCAAAGCACACAGGCTTCTGTACAAGGCCAACAACACAACACACACAGCATGTGTCTTGCTAGCATCCTGGACAGGCGTTCGTAAAGCAAGCGGCGTACAAAACACAGCAGCAGCGCAGGCAAGAATCAGCTAGATGCAGAGGTACAGACCCTCACAGGGAGAAAAGCCCTGTGAGGGTCTGGGAAAACTGCTCTCGTCTCAGCCATAGTGAGATAGACCTTGTGCATGGCTTGTGGCTCAGCAGGCTTTACTATCCAGCGGCCCATTACGTTTTGCAATCCTGGCTTAGGTTATTAATTTACTCACTGTATTTACACTTTGTTATGAATGTGGAAAAAGGTCCTCTTGATGAGGTATAAGGCAGTGGGTCACAGACCCATGTTAGGGTGTTTGCTGAGTTGGTTATTTCAATGTTTTCTAATATAGATTTTTTGTCACCAGTGTTTGTTACTCACAGAAAAATACAAATAAAATAAAACGTAATAATAATAATAATAATAATAATAGTAATAATGTTACACATTACTCGTTACTTTCAACAAAATTAACGCATTACATAATTACTCTCTGTAGGAAGTAATTTGTTATGCTACTGGTTACGTTCTGCAACATTGCCTCAGATGCATGACATAATTGCCAATTAACAATATAAGTTTAAATCAGATGGCCCTGCTTTCAGAATGTGCACACGACTGCTATGTTAATTATTGTCTTTATATGTTTGTGATTGTTTATATATTGTATGATATTGTTATACTAGGAATGCAATGTAACACTTCTTTGGGCCTTATGTGATCCCATTCCTCCTCTCCACCTTCGACCTACAGGTCGGAGGTGCATTCTCATTCTCATAGCGTTCTCTGACCAAAAGAGGAATGCTATTAAGGCAGTGGGTCACAAACCCATATTTGTATGTTTGCTGGGGTGGCTATATCAACGTTTTCAAATATATATCAAACACCAGGACAGTATTTATTCAGGAAGATACTGCTTGTTGAATTAGATTGCAGAGGCCCCTAATTGCTAGTCATCAGTACTGTTTAATAGGACCAACCCTTGAAGAAACATTTGGTTCATGGCTGCTGTTAAAATGGAGATCACATGAAAACAATACATTCTCTCCACAGACTCTCAAAGCGCTGCTACACTGGAGAAAAACGAAATACTCTTCCTGACGTTAATGTCAGAGTATTACATTGACACTATTGACTTGATCCTAAAGATGACAGTTAAAACTCTTAAAGGGATTTGTCTAGTCATTTCTCACATCATAATTAATTCAGATTGTGTTTTACCGCAGCTGAAACATTTAATGAAACAAGATTTATCTCGATTGTTAAGAATGTTACAAGTGCTTTTGTGTGCTAGTGTTGATGTAGCAAAGATAAAGATAAAATTATCGGCTCATTTCCTAAAATACAAAGCTCATAGATCATTAATACTCAGAAGATACACACAACACCTACACATCAACATACTACAAGCTAACATGTTTACATATATTTGATCTCCAACAATCCTCTAATCCTCTAATAAAGTTTCATTTAATATTTTCCACTAAAATATATGTTCCTGTGCCTTTAAAAAAAAAGGCGGGGTTTCGATGCTTGGCTCTGGCCACGCCCCTCACAGATCACTGACTCTCTCACTGAGCGTGCTCATCTCCTCGTCCTCCTCCTGGTAGCGTGCCACACCCTGGCTGCCATCGCCATGGGGACCGTTGGCGAGGTGGGCGGGGTAGTGGAGGCCGCTCTGCTGGGCGTGGCCCCGCCAGCGCACGTCGTCGCTCTCATGCGTGATGTAGCGCTCGTTCACCCGGCTCTCCAGGGCACGCAGGTCCAGCCACATCTGGTAGTCCTGCATGCACGCAAACACACACACATGCACGCACACGCATGCACACACACACACACATGCACACACACGCACATGCACACACACACACACACACATATTACATAAGTATATAAGTACATAAGTTAAAGCTGCATGGTGGTAGACCATGTCCCATTAGAATGCATGGTGGTAGACCATGTCCCATTGAAGTGCATTAGAATGCGTGTCGATGCAGCAGCAGCATCTGAGCCCTGCAGTTGGACCACACCAGTGTCTCTACAGGACAGGACCAGTGGTGTGGTGTGCCTTAGTGTGTTGCCATGGTAACAGACAACCACGGACGGACAAAGCTACGCCTACAGGTAAAATAAATAAATAAATAAAACATTACCGCAAATGCTGCGTCGGAGGTCGGAGGCAACTCTTGGACACCGGGGGATACCTTTTATACTAAGGTAGTAAGTAAAGGAAGTGTCCGTCATTCTCAAGAACGCTTGCTAACTTTGAGCTCAAATAAAAACAAACTCCACACCCACACATTGTAAATGCATTGCGAAGCCTAGGGCATTGTTGTTGTGTGTTCCTCTTTACGGAGCCAGGGCTGTGTAGAAGTACCATGTTATATTTTCAGAGCGCACACAGAGATATTTGATGAATTTGACAAAAGTGTATTAGCTTATAATTAAAACAATACAACAATACAGTTAAGTCCACTAAAGTCCAATTTTGTCTAGTTAGGCACTAGTGCAGATAGCTTTAAAGTTACCTGTAACCATGGGTGACTGAGTGTTTTGTCAACGCTGTATCGTTTTCTCATCTTCACCTGCAGCAGGTTGTTGATCAAATCTTTGGCTGGATTAAACAGTTAGATATAAAGGAAAAGAGAGGGAGAGAGAGAGGGAGAGAGAGAGGGAGAGAGAGAGAGAGGGAATGAGAGAGGACCTTTATTGTACTAGACAATATCAGTTAAGAACAAATCCTTACAAATATAAGAGAACTGGAGAGAAAGAAAACAAATAATAATATTTAAACTAGAAATACTAAAAACACTGTGTAAATAGGTCAAAAATGTATAAGGATTTCAGAGTATCAAAACATGTACACAGCAACTATGTTAATTAAAATGTAATCTATACCCTTATATTTTTAACCCTGTTATACTGAATGACATTGATGACTAGCAAATATTTTTAAATATATTTTAGGTACAGAAGGTCGTCAATTTTATATCACATTGTTGCAAAATACCAATACAATAATGCCATGGGTGTTCATTTATATTTTTAGGATGAATTTCAACACTTTGTCACTTTTTGTCAATTTTCAACAGATACATATATGCAGATAGTTTGACACTGACATGGGTTTTCTCAGGAGGGTGGCTGGCTTCTCCCTTAGAGATAGGGTGAGAAGCTCAGATATCCCTGAGGAGCTCGGAGTAGAGCCGCTACTCCTTCACGTCGAAAGGAGCCAGTTGAGGTGGTACGTGCATCTGGTAAGGATGCCCCCTGGGCGCCTCCCTTGGGAGGTGTTCCAGGCA
>JAODTR010050578.1:0-18208 GCA_025399935.1 Amblyopsis rosae
TGGGTGGTGCCCCGTTTTGAATATTAATAATAATATTAATATTAATAATAATAATAATAATTGTACTTGACCCACTACACTTATTATATGGGATGATAAAGGTATATGACTAATCCACGTAGCCTCACAAACATAAGACTAATGGAGACAGCCTTAAGACATTCCTGTTTATATACAAGTCTCTATATACAGTACACACCCTGGCTTTATGTTTGCTTAGAAAGAGCCTCATTTGTCTCAAGTCATTGAAGCAATGTGCCAGCACAGCCGATAGAGAGCCAAAGTCACATCCGCGTTATGGGACCTTAGTTTGGAAAAAATATGTATGGTAGTCAACTGCAAAATGTTCTTAAATAAGAAGTACAATATATAATTAATACATATTATTAAATAAATAGTTTATCGTTTTTAATTTTAAGTTCATGTGTTTTTCTAATATTATATATACATACACTTTTTGGAGAAAATTAACATACCACAGAAGGGCAATATATTGTCACTTCGTTGACCTTGATTTGCAGCATAACAATGTTTCATTTTGAAAAAAAGTGACAACAGTAATAATGTCAATCAATGAGTGCACTATATAGACACACATCATATGTGTACTTCTACTTCGTGTCACAATTCAAACATGATCTAAAAATAAATTGAACTACCATACATGTTTTTCCAAACTAAGGCCAAGCGCGGAAGTGACTCTCTATTGAAGGATTGTGTCAATGGTCTCCCACACCATTTCACATCCTTTCACTTCATCGGTGCACTCTCAAGCTGATTTACAATTAAACTGATTTCATATTTGGCATTCATGAAGAACACGAGTAATGTTTGTTCAACAACGACTTATAGGCATTTGTGAGGATAGCTGATTATACAGGCTACAATAATTTCTTAGAATCCAGACGTCATGTAATAATGATGGCAGTTCTCTGATTTGGAAAGGGACGTAAACAACTCTGCAAGGAGGACATAAAAAGAGATTTGCTTGAATTTCATGAGGTAAGGCATTTTTCTAAGCTCTTTGTGTGAAAATTCAAAACCAAGACCCAAATGATGTTTCTCTCCATTTCATCCAGGGAGGCAGTAAAGAAACACAATAAACCTTTAAATATTTTAGCTGGGTAACAAACACTAAATTCCCTAGAAATCTAAATGCATTAAAATCCCAGACTCACACAAAAAAACAAACCGGCTTTGTGAAAAACTGTGTGATGGATATTATTCCATTCTGTTTCCTCTTCTGTCTAAAGGTTATCATGTGTTTCCTGCAGTCTTTAGGCAGGTGCCTAACTCCCACTGGGATCAGCTGGTGAACCCCATTGAGACAGTATCACTAAGAAATAAAAACACGTTATGCGAAGGAATGCTGCTCTAAATATAAGACCGGCTCACCTGGGATGATCTCTGAAGCGATTAGAGAGGGGGTAAAAAATGGTCGGGGGTAGGGGAGGAGGGGGTACAACTCTTATTTACTCACCAATTGACATCCAGTAGATCTTATGTGGGGGAAACCCGTCGGGGGGGTTACATCTCAGAATGACCGGCTGGCCCTCATCTACCACAATGGGCTCGATATTCTCCTTCGGAAACTTGGGGACACCTGGACAAGTGTTCAGGGTGGTGAGAACCATTTAGAGCCTGCCCTGAAAGCCGTCGACGCTGCGGTAAATGTTGCTCACCGGTGACGATTACTTCGATCTCCTCTGTCATGGCGGTCCCCAACCTGTTGGAGGCGTAGCAGCGATATTTCCCCTGGAAGGCGGAATGCGGACGACGGAGAACGAACGTCCCGCTGCCGCTCTCACTCGAGGGGGGCGTGAAGTGCTCGCCATCTTTGGTCCACCTGTATCTAATGGAGCGATGAGTAATCACATGATAATTGATAGCGCTCAGCCACACGAGGTAGGAAATAATACACATAATAATAACTAGAATAATACATTTTATTTGGCGGACGCCTTTCTCAAAACTCAAGGACATATTACAGGACATTAAAATTCAAACAAATAATAATATAATAATAATAATAAACTGATGAAGGGAACAAATGAAATTAAACAAAAAGAAATAAGAAACAACGGAAAACTAGGTAAAAGCCATGAAAATAATAAAAACTTTTATTTAAATTATTGTATATACTTCCCCCCCGACATTAACCTAGGCGTTTGGTGGGACTCTAACCCACCGGGACTCCAACCCAGGTGTTTGGTGGGATACTATTCCACTGGGACTCCAAACCAGGCAATAAGTGTACTTTTTAAGAGGGCCTCTAACCCCCAGGTCTTCCCTGGTATATACAGTAAAAATACAGTAAAACATAACTATAGATTAAAAGCGTTCGTATAAAGGTGGGTCTTGAATAATTATTTTAAAGAATAAACTGTGTCTGCACGAGTAGGCCTCCTGTCAAGCATCAGCCATGTCTAACCTACTCAGGCCATACTATCAGCAGCAGGTTTATAAAATGCATCTAGGTCCTAAAATAGATATTGGCTTTCATTTACTTAACTTAAATCAAACCACTCAAACGAATGCATACATCAATGACAACATTGTAATTATATTTCCACATATTCATATATATCCCATGTTAGATTATGTTTTAGGAAAGCAATGTTCAAGCCTGATGGTTCCTTATACAAAACATGATTCCCAGTCTCTGCCTCAGTCAGAGTGAGGAATACAGCTTTATTTAACACTGGAATCGGATCGTAACTCTGTATCGGCCACTACCCAAAGTGCTGGTATCTGTATCGGTATCGGGACTGAAAAAATTGGATCGTGCCGTCCCTAGCCAATAGCGTTGCACTTGTTGACAGACACATGTGAATAGGAAGTCCCTACATCACATTGCATGGCATGGACTATATGTAGTATGCAGGTATGCAGGTTAACAAAAGGATAGTTGACTTACTCTGGGGGCGGGTTGCCTCTGGCTTCACACGTCATAGTAAGACTGTCCTCCATGGGCAGAGCAGTAACAGGGCCGGATGTGTGCTTTGTTATGGTTGGAAGCTGCTCCACTGCGCAGAGAAGACACGCACAATATTAATAATAATAATTATAATAACAATATTCAACTTTACTTACCTTTAAAACAGAGATTACAAACTGCTTTGACAGACAGAACAGCACAATAATTAGTCAAATAAATGCACAATGAAAAGTTAGAACATTTGAGAATAAGAGTTATAATGATAACAGAATTATTAATAAAAATTTATATATTGTATGTAAAACTTAAAAGGAAAACTAATAAAATGTTAAATTGACATAAAAATCTAAGAATAAAGAATAATAACTACAAACTAAAGGCGACATCACATGAAGGCAAGCTTATAAAAAAGTGTTTTATGAATTGTTTTAAAAGAGTCTGCTAGCCGTATCTCCGCAGGAAAGGTGTTCCAAAGTCTCATGCACACACAACAACATCAACAACAACATTTAGCCTAGCGTGGAAGCCTTCTGAATAGCACGCTAGCACAGTGCAATTGCAATCAGAGCACATCCACCTCGCAGACGTTACGGAGCTCGACACGACACACAATGGCTGTTTATTTCTACCAATCTACTCAACCTCAGTATTCTGGTAAAAATGCATGACAGCAGTGCTTTGCATGTCTGAACAAATGAGCATTCTTTCCAGACAGTTATACTGAACTCACAAACAAAACATACCAGAACATACCATATTGCTAAGCAGTGTTCGGAAAGTTACTTGGTAATTGTAATAAGTTACTAGTTACTTATTACTCCTTCAAAAAGTAATATTACTTAACTAATAATAAGGAATATGTAAAGTAATTACTTGCATTACTAGTTACATTAATACATTACTTTCACAGTCACTACTCTGTCTCGCCCCTATACAAAATGACAACCTGTGTAGCCAGCTCATTTTAGAATGTAATCCTCTTTATTGGAACAATAATGAACCTTAGGAGTCAACAATCAGCCAAAGTGAAAATATTGCAGCCTCTCAAACCTGATGATTGGACAGGTTGGTTAAATTAGCCTACTATAAGTTTGCTAGGACCAGCAATCTCATTCTTGTAATGCAGCATTACTTGGATTAGTAATTGTAATATTATTACTGTTTTGGAAAAAGTAATTAGTTACATTACTATTTATTGGAAAAATTAATAATATTACACTGTTGCTAAGCCAACATCTTGGCTAGAACCTAGCAAGCAAGCAAGCTAGCAGTACTGGGCTTTAAGATATACAGTTTTCCCTTCAGACATCATGTTAGTAGAGGATAGAGGGAAAAAGTCACTTCCCTGTTATGAGACCTTAGTATAGAAAAAATATGTATGGTAGTCAACGGCGAGAATACAATTATTTTTAGATCATGTTTGAATTGTGACGCGCACAATACACACGTCACCAAAACATTGCTCTCTTCGGCTTGAGGATTGTGGACACTTACTACGCGACACAGAATTTGTAGTCTTACTAATTACATATTTTCACATATACTGTACTCACTTATATTCACTTTTACTTCAACAAATGCACGACAAACCGAGACTGTGTACACTGGAAACATTTTCTTTTAAATAGTCAAACATAATATGTGTGATTCGTGTTACAAAGCAAACATTATCTAAAAATAACATTCTCGCCGTTGACTACCATACTGTACATATTATTTCCAAACTTCGGCTCTCTGTAGTCACAGGGTAACTCTCCTAGTCTCTGGTGTGAGTTCACCCTAACTAGGTTGTATTCTTGACATCAAACATAAGTGACACGTTTTCAACTTCTGCTCTACTGGTGCTGCTTAGAAAATGATGAGTATTGACTTGGATGTATCACCTTTCGGAAACGGTTTACAGGATACATTTACATGGTTTTATTGAAAATCAACAACGCATACAATTTTGTCCTATGCTGTAATATGCTGTAAATGTAATAGCAAATACACTCATCAACAAGAGCATGTATGATGCCAAAGACTCATTGGGATTGAAAGCAGCATTATATAACGTTGTTGTTTTGTTATCTCCTCTCCTCTAACACCAAAGCCACGTGCGTTGTGTTTTAAAACCTAAACAATGAGCATTTTGGAGGGAAGAGTCAGGCTACAGTGGGGGTATTATAACACAAACCAGGAGTATTTTGTATTTACCGTGTACACACACACACACACACACACACACACGCACACGCACACACGCACAAGTAGACGCACACGCACGCACACACACACACACACCCACCCACGCACAGGACACATTAGAAGGGGTGGGCAGTTGGCCAAGAAGAAACACACCTCCAATAGCTTTATGTCAAAACAGAATGTAGTTGTAACTTTAGTGAGCCTGCTCTCACTATTAAGTGTAACTGCACCCCAGCTCTGAGCCTGACTCCTCCTATTAAGTGTAACTGTACCCCAGCTCCGAGCCTGACTCCACCCATTGCACAACTTTGAAAAATGCTCAAATGCTAAAAGAACCTGAGTGAGGGGAGGGGAGGGGGGCCCAATTAACGTTAACGTTAAAACTTGAAATATTTGATGACGCACGTGTGGATGAAAAGTACAGTTGGTACAGCCAGGCCCTGGGGCGATATTTAACGGATATGACGTGTAGAGACATTTTAACAATAAGCCTTGATGTGTTTCATTACAGTTCAGTCCTATTGCTTAGTCCAAAGCCGCTCAAAAAAAGACATTTTAGGGTGCAGTTACTTTCAGGAGAATACTGCATTAGTTTCATCCTCTTCACCACTTTTACCCTACCTTCCAGTGGGATGTTGAGGCTTGTGACCATGGAGATCCAGGCAGAGAGCACAGTGAGGCCCAGGCTCCAAGGCGATGCCATCGCCACCATCCGCCGGTCACCGGAGGCCCGAAGAGTGGAAAATGCAATCCCACTGGCAGCTTTTGAGTATCTACTGCGTGACAACTTGTGTCTGTGAAAGCCTCTCTGAAGGCACTGCGGACCTGAGAGAAGAGATGCACAGGGAAGAAGAGGTCAAAAGTCTGTTTGTTAAAGGCAGGGTTAGTTATTCTCGAGAAGGCTTGCTAACATAGAGCTCAACAATATTCCTCCAATATTCCTCCAATATTCCTCCAATATTCCTCCTGTGTAGAAGTAGCCTCGCAAGTGAGTTTCTGTTTCATTTCGCCATGAGAATCAGTCAGAATATCCTCTGAATCATTTTTAATGTGTCCGAGTAGCATCTGAACTTTCCAATCAGCTTCGTGTTTATAGCTATACGGGCGTGGTTTAGGTTTGCCTACAGTGAAAATGACCAGATGGTTCATCCAATCAACTGCTAAGTATTTCTTTGAAAGTACCTGCCATTTACAAACAGTTGTTCCAAAAAGTTCCAGTGTCAGGTTAGTGTAGAAGTACAGTTTATTTTTTCATCACGCACAGAGTAAAATAGCGAAATGCAAGGAGATATTTCGTGAATTTGACAAAAAGTGTATTGGCTTATAATTAGCTTGCAACAGATGACTATATAGTACATCTTTCCAGAAGTGATCAGAAGTGATAAACAACTCTTAATGTTCCTATTTGAATATAAGAAACTTCTTAGATCATCACTTTAACTACAAAAATTACAATTAAAACACTGTAGCGCTAGCAATAGAAAACTATGGTTTGTCACTGTGTTGTGGCACAACAGAGGGAAATGTGAAGCTTGACTGGTGGCACTGAATGGCATTCTTACATTAAACCCTTCTGGCACAACAGCCAATCGGCCTACTGTACTACTGTTATGATTGCTGACTGAAGGAGGCCAGATTGTGAGATGGGCTGCCGCAATAAGCCGGTCTGGTCTCTGGCAGTGCTGAATGCGTCTAATCCCACTATCTGGAACAAAAAGAACGTCCCTGACCAATGATATGCTCTGTCACAACAACTACTTGCTCATGGTAAACTATAACTACAGTAAGTACTGTTGATGTATGAAATGAAACAAAAAACATCTCTCCCTCCAATGCCGCTGGAGGCTCCCACACATTGGACACGCATTGCCAAGGCTGGGGCAGCGTTGTGTGGTGCGGTCTGCACCACTTTTTAAAGTTTTTTTCCCCCAGTTACAGAGCCAGCGCTGTGTAGAAACACCAGATGTTTCTTCAGCACACGCCTCAGAACGAGCAGCTAGACCGTGAGGAGATATTAGCTGAATTTGAAGATAAACTTTGATCACCTCACAATCACTGACTCTACCTTCATCATAACAGCATTCAGTATTAAGTCAGCAAATAAAGAGACCTTTATGAATCTTACTGGCACATTATAGGCGGCGCTGTGGCAGCAGCGGAACCATTCGCCCAGACACCAAGGAGGTGGCGGCAACAAACCGACTTCCATTGCACCGCCAGCAGGGCCTTGTGCTGGTGCGTCGACCCAGAACATGTGGGTTGAGCCTGGGTGTGACCTCTACACAGAGATGCCGGTACCTGCTGCTGTTAGAACAGCACTAACAAAAGCTGAGAGAGCTTGAGCAATCACTTTAAAAAGCAATCTTAAAAGGTTAAATGTTAAATATTTTAACAAAAAAAAAAAACGCCTCTTCCTTCCAGCGCCATAGGCTGCTGTTACTATTAACAATTATAAAAACGTATTGCCGAGGCTTGGATAGTGTTGTGTGTTGCGGTGCTGCCTGCACCACTATGTTTGTGTTCCTAGTCACAAAGCCAGGGTTGAGAGGGAAGGCTCTCTGGAGTGACGTATGTACGAGACTAGGCTCTGCAAGCCCACGACACTGACCGCCACGATGTCAGGATGCGAAGAAGGACCCACACGCTGGTAACAGTCCACAAGGTTTAATACATGTCCACAATCCAAACTCACAATCAAGGGCAGTCCAAGGTCTTAATCCGGTATATACAATAAACGGTAAATCCAAAACGGCAGGCTGATTCTAGGTCAAAACAGGCAGGGTTCGGTAAAAGATCAGCAAAAGACTAGACTTCAACTAGACAAGGTAGTGTATCAGGCGAGAGTATATGACGATATGACAATGAGTGCCAACAGGAGCCGGGAGACATACAGTAGGCCGCTGGTGATTGCTGATCGGGAACAGGTGGTGCAGCCAGGATTTGGTGGAAGAGAGAGAGAGAGAGAGAGAGAGAGAGCGAGAGAGAGAGAGAGAAGAGAGCGAGAGAGCAAGAGAGAGTTAGACAGAGAGAGATAGAGAGAGAGTGGTCTCTTCTCTCGCTCTCTCTCTCTTCCACCAGATCCTCTCCCTCCTCCTCTCCCCCTCTCTCTCTATAACTCTCTCACATGTTCTTTATCTCTCTCTCTCTCTCTCTCCCTTTCATTTTCTACCTCTCTCCCTCTCTCTCTCTAACTCCCTCACATGTTCTTCTATCTCACTCTCTCTCTCCCCCCCTCTCTCTCATTTTCTACCTCTCTCCCTCTCCCTCTCTCTCTCCCCCCTCTCGCTCTCTCTTTCTCACTTTCTTCGATAAATCCATCCTGCCCTGCACTGAGTGTGTATGAACGCCGATTGGCACTCAGCTCCATGTGTATTATTTGAACGCAATGTGTCTTTGCTCCACTGTATGAGGACGGCGGCCCTCTCACCCGGCCCAGTGCCTCTGCGGTGCTCTAGTACACCCATCTAGCTGACCTCTGCCGTGCAGTGCTCCAGGGGACCGATATAGGAGGTGTTGAGGAGCGCATATCTGACATAGCCATGCTCTAAGTACTGGGTTAGGACTCCTGGCCTTTCATGTTTCTACTGTGTCCCAACTTGCATTCAAATGACTCATTCAGACGTGCTAGTTATGCTAACAATGGCCCATAAACTCAAAAGAATTTACTGTAAAGATAAATAATGAGTATACTTAATTAAGGTGTCGGTTGATTATGAGCATGTGGTTGTCATTCTGTACCAAATAGTTTGCAGTCTGAAAGTAGAGCTTTTGCAAACATATGGAAGAAGCTGGACTTGTGTCTAAACAACCCTTCACAAGCTTTGCCGATTCTAAGACAATAAGTGCACAAAGCTGAATACATAAACTAGGAGTCTATGGCTGTAGTATTGCACAGCTGAACATAGTGTGCACTGACTAATATTGATACAAACTGGGACTGCGAGATGCTTGTATTGTTGGAAGTGGACGAGCAAAGGCAATGCCTGAAGGAAAATTAAGATAAATCCAGCAAAGCCTGAATTGTCACAAAGGGGACTTTACGACTAACAATCATAAACTAATAGCAACATAAGCTATAGAATTTGTATTTGCATTATGTTATCTCTAACACAAGCCTTCAATGCACACAGTCACACACAGAACAACAAATGAAAAAATTATCAAATATGAAAGATAATTTTCCTTGTTACCAATAAAAAACCTTATTTATGATAGAAAATTCTTGGAATAAATGGCACACATATATGGATACATACACACACACACACACACACACACACACACACCCATATATACATATTTAAATGTAAAATATATTGAGCCATTAAAGGCATGAGAAATATGTAACATATGGTCTCACATTACAATGAAAGAAATGATTAACCCCGGATGCACCTCCCTAGCTTTTAAATAGGTGTTTTGTCTGGATCCAGGCTCACAACCTGTAAGGTATGGTTGCTAACGCAAAGCCACCGGCGCCTCTTCAACAGAGGAATTTCTTTTGCCTCACCAGCAGCCTTTGCATCCTCGTGCAGTGTTTACATGAATAGCTCTTGCCTATGCCTTCGTAATGTTGCCTTTCCGGTGCATTCACACTGCTGCTTACCCATGGCATTTTCTGCTAATTACTAGGCTTAAAGGTTTGACTTTGCCACTAACATAAAAAATAGCTCCAAATACAACCACATCCTGAAACATTCTTTATTTAAAGTGTCTTTAAACCACATACCGTTGTTATGTGGATAAGTGAAACTAAGTACTAACAAAGTGGAATATATCGTGCTAACAATGTCATGAACATTGTGATTTAAGTGTACATGCAAAAATGTGCTCAGTTATGATAGGAATGACTTTAGGCCAGTTTGATAAGTTAAGGATATTACACTCATCACTGTATAACAGGTAATGCATTTCTCACGGGCATATACACAAACGCAGTGGCAACATATAGGCAACAGTACAATACTTCCTTTAACGTCTGCCAGTGTTGACAGACGTGCAGGCAGCCAAGTGCTGACACGCTCCCCTCATGAACAAACATCCAAGCACTTTAGAAGGCCTTTATCTCTTCCCCTTAAAACGTACACAAACCCCTTAAAACGTACACAAACCATGTTGAATTGAATACAATGAGCTCAACAGCTTGCGTCTGCAGCCGTGGAATTATCGGATGTTGCAGAAAAAACGTGACGAGACAATCTGTAATTAAGTACATTCCCGAAATGCGCCAGAAAAACTCTCAAGCATTTGAACCGTCCTGGGTGAATGTGGAGGACAACCCGCAGTAATCCTGTCGCCATGCATTCCAAAGGCTTGTGCGGTTTGGGTCGACTAAAAGAGATGAAAACAAAGTGCTCAGCCAAACTGACTGTGGATGAGTGGTGCTGTGTGTATATTACTGTTGGATTTGATTTGATTGCACCGACTTCTCTAAATCTAAATATATAATAATAATTAAAAATACAATTCAACAAGCCTATGTATCACAGTGACGCACACTTATTCATTAAGGTCCAACTTGAAATTGAGAAATGGAATCTATTTGTCTCAACCATAATGTCCACCCAACAAGTATGTGTGCGCGTGTGTGTGTGTGTGTGTGCCTGCTGTTTACTTCTGTTGTAAACAAAAGTCCTTACAGAAAGAGAGAGATGTCTGTGACAATCAGCCGTGACACAGCCGTGTGATGGGCGCAGATACGTTACAGGTTTCCCCGTAAGCAGCTCGCTCCCTACAGTGCCTTTATTGTAGCTTGGCATCTTTCCCTATATGGCAGAGCTGGCAGGAGATGCCGCGCGAGCGAATGCCTTGGCTATCTGCACATCGCCACTTGTGTGGTCACAACGTGAAATGTTCCGATTCCTCCGGTGTGCTTGTAATGGGCGAATGAACGCAACAGAAGTATAGGGACAAACATGGCATAAAGACTCATTACCCAACGTCTTCTTGGAATGGCATGAAAACAAATACACGGCTACACATACAAGAAATAAATAACTCAAAACAGCACTGTTTATCGTTGGAAAGACAAAAACACAATAGGTTTTGCTTTACAACGGAAAAACTCATGAGTTTTGATATATCAAACACACATAATAATTGTATTTATTATTATTTTTATAATAATAATAATAATAATAATAATAATAATAATAATAATAATAATAAATACAATTATTATGTATTATATGTATGTATTATATTTAAAACATTTAAAAAACAGGCGATAGATTGAGATCATAAAACAGATGTATCTTACCTTTTGGGTCTTTTAAGCCATTAGGCCTACACTGTATAATTCTCCTGGCCGTAACGCGTTCCTGTGTGTGCCAGCGGCTGTAATAAAATAAGACTGGAATTCACACAAACAGCCAGCGCATGACAGCTCTCTGTTCAACACAGCCACATCAAACCTGCAGTACCAGTCCTGTATTATGCAAAATGACAGGAGCGCTGTGCGTTAACCCCTGAGGAATAGTGTCTACACTATACGCACGCACGCACACACACACGCGCGCATGCACACACACGCACGCACTACAGATCTGTTGGAAGAACAGTGGTCCTTAGGAGGTTAACAGCATCCACGACACGGCTCGTATTTCAAAGAGTCTTTGAGCGCGCGCGTCCCACCACATGTACATGGACATTCACTGGAACGGTGCACCCGTTTGTAGTAACACTACATAGCAGAAGCGTTTATTCTCCTACTACTTTGGCAACGTGCCAGATGTTGACAGGCCCTGCCCGACGAAGGCATCGATTTTTATGGTAGGCACACTCGTGCTTCACGGTTAATTTGTATTGGCCGTTCAGGCAGAGCTCAAGAGTAGCGTGAAACGTTCCGAAGTCATTAGGAAGAGAGAACTGTTTCTGTCCTCCATCAGTGAAGTAGCTTTCGCGGTTTCAATTGCCCTTCCATGTCAATGTGGTGTTTGCACTATTATGTGGAGAGTTGTCGTACATACTGCACAAGTGCAGACAAGCTCACTCAGTCAAGGGTTAAGTGGTTAATGCTTTCGCAAGCTATGAAGACATGTGGAGAGATGCCGCTAAATCACAGCTAGTCTAACTGTTGGCACGCCATTAGACTTTCACTATCCCAAGTGACAGCGTCAACCTGCCAGTAAGTTCCTCCATTATTTACTTTTTTGCTATATCGTCTATACTCTTCCACAAACACCACACAGGTTGCGTAATGATGGCCAGAACAAAACCAAAAGCAATGTCTGTTGAGTACAGCTACTGAGACAAGAAGAATTACTCCTAATGTGCCAGTATAAAGTCGTTCCTCATCGGCATTTAGCGACAACGAGAGGCTTCCAGCCGCTTAATCGGTGGAAGGAGGCCCAGCGAGGAAGACAGCCTCGCACCTGAAGCAGTAACGGCGGACACTTACTGAAATATTGATACACCTGAGTATCACGTTATAAAAAAATATTATATATTATTATATATATTATATATATATATATATATAGAGTATATATAGTGGTTAGAGTACCACCAAACGCCTGGGTTAAAGTCGGGGGGGGGGGTATATACAATAATGTTTTTTATTATTTTCATGGCTTTAACCTAGTTTTCTGTTGTTACATATTTCTTTTTGTTAAATTTCATTTTGTTCCCTTCATCCTTTGTTGAAATGTTTTTAACTGTAAAGCACATTGAGTTGCACATTGTGTATGAAAGGTGCTATACAAATAAAGTTTATTATTATTATTTATTTGTAAAAGGGACCATGTACAAAAATATATTAACCTCAAAAGAGAGGAAAGATGCTTGTTAGTGTTTGTGTTATCTTTAGCAGCGGCGCCACAAATTAGCATTCGCTTTGACAGTTTTCCACAAATTAGAAATTGCAATATATTGTTTATATTATTTTTATTATTATTATTATTATTTACAGTATCGCAATTTGTCGAGATACCCTAAGCCCTAAATCCAACAGGTCACTCATTTTAAAAAGCATCCCATCATGTTGTGTGTAATCACTTGTCAACCTATCGCCAACAACTCAGTCATGTAAAGCACGCATGCACACACACACACACACACACACACTTGCACACACATACATAGTTCTAGTGTTCTATCCAGCCAAGGTGTTGCGGCTGGCGACAGTGAACACACCCGATGACACTTTGACAGCTCCTCTAACCACCCCCTCCCCCCTCCCCCCCGGCTACTCTAGTCTCATTGTATTCTTTTTAGCGGCACGAGGAGTGATTTAAGGCACCTGCACGCGCACACACACACACACACACACACACACACACATATTCAGTGACGAGGTGACAAGTTGAGATAAATAACCCACCATTTTATGTTAAATAACACCAATTTTGCGTGCCACCCCGGAGATTAGTCACATGACTCAGACAATGAATGTGGTGCAGCCCTTCCATGTTGCCGTGGCTTGTCCGGTCTTGTAACACCATGAAAATGCCCCGGTCCCACCCTAGTCCCTTGTTGCTCTCACCCACCCATTAGAAAGGCGCTCAGGAAACGACATTCCTCAACCTCAAGGTGTATCTGTTGTTTAGAATAGCAGAGACATTATATAAGGAGACATGCCTCTTGCATATTATTGAATGGAGCTCTTTGGAAGAATTCTGAAAGGGCAAATTTGGCATTTGGCGGAAAAGAGTCAATCATTTGCTTTGTAACTGCCAAGCATGAATCTATTTAACCAATCACTGATGCAATGAGTTTATTATGTCCCCGTGATTATAGAAAGTGCAGCCTTTCTCCCCGTTCATTTCAATACAGTCTTCATGAATACAGTAACTGCCCGGGGGCGTCTCAAAGATGGCCGCCGAGTGGGCCACCGCCTCAGCCACTGCGGGCATCCACGTGCGCTAGCTTCT
Organism: Amblyopsis rosae; assembly: GCA_025399935.1. Lineage (NCBI taxonomy): Eukaryota > Metazoa > Chordata > Actinopteri > Percopsiformes > Amblyopsidae > Amblyopsis > Amblyopsis rosae. Next base: position 13,996 of record JAODTR010050578.1, read on the forward strand.
CCCTACAAAGGGCTCGCACCTGCAGCCATCCTTGCCTTTTGATACCCGACACAAATACGATACATGAGGGGGTACAGTAATCTGAACCCCCCCCACATCACCACCACCCTCAGCCATTGTTCGGCTAGATGAATAGGCTAGGCTGGCCACCACTCCAATGCCATAAGTGGTTTTGACGCTAAGCGGTATCGTGTGAAACCTGTGAGGCGAAAATGTCCCGACACATAACACACTATGGTGGGCACATGGCGAAACAAGGATGCATGCGCAGCATTAGACTAGCAATTAAATGTAAACAGAGCCCAATACTGGATGGGTAATTTAAGATGAACCGTAGACGGCTATTGTTGGATCAAATTAGGAAATGTAGCGCACATTGACTAAAGGCTTTTAGGGGTGAATGTGTGTCATCATTTATCTGACGCTCATTGCCCTTTTATTCTTTACACGCCTTATCATAGTTGTGCAATGTTCCTCCTAAGCAGATGACTCATTAGCCAACACATGGGAGCCAATGAGATGTGAAGCTTCAGCTGCAACGCTGAGTCTTTATGAGAAGAATCCTTACAATAAAGAACAACCTCATTAACATCATTATCAGAGCAAGCTCTGACAGCGGCGCTCAATAAATCAAGAAAGGAAGTGCTACCATGCTATTTGCACGCACTATAGTCACAGCTGACGCACATCTTGGCAGGAAAATTACACATTTGCATTTGCAACTGTAATTGCTATGCCACAGTATATTACACGCCAAGTCGTACAGCATACGCGTTAATGTAAAGTGATGATACGTGATCCATATGACTGAAAAACACAAAAAGTTAACTGTTACTCAATGCAAGGTGTATACACCTTCATCACTGATACCAAAGGATTAATGATTCATCATTTGTGGCTCCAGGCAGTTTTTGTATCCCATTTCATTTCTTACTTCACCTCCATATTATCGCTGCACTAATCCGACGTGCTCCTGTGCCAGCTTTGCCCACATGAATGCGTAGAGCCAGTGGTGCTGTTGCCGGCTGTATGGTAGGGAACGCGAGGCGCCACATCCACTGCACATTGTGGTGTGCGATGGGCTTTATACAGGGTGACAGGTGGTTCCCATTTACAGAGTGCCAAGGACCTGCTGCATTAGCATTTTGGAAGACAGTTAATCAAGCTATATCTTCTGGTCTGCGTGTGCCCAGTTCATAGAGCGCTGAAGAGTTTAAGAGTTTTCTGAATAAAGGGCTGCAAAGTTAAAAAGGCCAGAAGGATAGCTATCCTGGTCCTTAACAAGCAGAACAGATGAGCTACAACAAACATTTAGCAGCTGGAATAAACATTCCATATATATATATATATATATATATATATATTAAATACTGTGGCAGGTTATGATATAAATCACTATGGGTGGCCTACCGTCCGTCTGGGCCAAGTATCCCAAACCTGTTTTCGTTTTGTGAGAGCAAGCAAAATCGCCTGAGGCAACTTTGCTCAATAACAGCTTTTAGTGAAACACCGTGTTTACTTTACTCTGCCACAAAGGTTACAGTACTGTAGCAACCTTGTAAACCATTAAGGTCTGCTTTCATTCACAAGCTGTTTAATCATTGCTGGCAGCCACTACATTGTTGTCATTGTAGTATTAATTGTTGAGCTGTAAAGCTCTTCTTTTATCCATCTATATCTATGCGTTTACAAAGTGCAAACAACCTTCTTCTATCATATCTACCTTGGGTGCCGATCTACAGCAACTTGCAATTAGCACAATATAGGATATTAATGACGTGTTAGCGTTTTTAATCCAATACTTAATTCAGCAAATATCTCCTCACGCCTGGCTTCTGAGGAACTGAAAGGAGAGGTGTTTATTATTATTTGTTTGGATGCTGAGTTCTAAATATCGACCATCTGTCTCCCGCATCGCTTACTCCACCTTTAATGAGGAGAACCAATCAATTTATATACATAGGCTACAGTACACCATGTGCAGGGAACAACACCTAATCTGCGCTGTCTCAACCGGCCAATCAACCAGCCTTTTAATGTATGGGTTGCACATTGTAGGCCAATTCCACAAACAGACTAAATGGCCCCTTTTAATGTGTCAACCCTGCTAAAAAATCCAGCATAAACCAGCATGAATTCCATGCTGTTCCAGGCTGGGTCATACTGGTTAGTGCTGGGGTAGTGCTGGTCCAGGCTGGTTCATACTGGGTAGTGCTGGTCTAGCTGGTATACTAGCACACCAGCAACCAGCATGGGATGCTGGTACACCAGCAAACAGCATGGGATGCCGGAGTACCAGCAAACCAGCATTCCATGCTGGTTTCAGCATGCAAAACATACTTTATGCTGGTGAGCAGCAATGCAGGATGCCTTTGAACCTACACACACGAGTGCTCGGGTGCTTGCTCACTAGGGTTGGGCACCGAAACTCGGTTCCATGTTGGAACCAAAAACAAAATGTCAAGAACCGGGTAGCTTTAAAATAAATAATATTTTGTTTCTGCTTATCGGTTCCAAAATGCGATTTAATTATTAGAAATAGTTTTAGCTGATGCGTAGCCATCTGCTTATCACGCTGTACGCGTCTTTGCTGCAGTGCATTTCAGAACCTAGCATACATTTACCGTGTGAAAGCTGGATCTCGCTAAACGGTCAAAAGCTGGCCTCATTTTAAGAAAGAATACGGCGACAAGGCAAGTTGCGTATTTTACCTTTCGATCTGCCAGCAACTGATACAGGATGGCTGAAATAATGTCATATAATTGAAAACGGCGACATGGCAAGTTGCACGTTTTACCTTATGATCTGCCAGCATCTGATACAGGACGGGCGAAATACTGTCTCGTAATTAGAAAAATTTTACTTAACTTGCATGCAAAAATGTAAGCATGCCGAAACTGACGGGACACTTCTGTTTACCTGTTTGAGGCGTCTGTTTCTTCTTTTTTTCCCTAACCCAAATTCATCAGATCAACTTCCTTATGACGAAAGCTCACAACAAACTCTGCTCCAGCTCTACCTGTAGTGGAGCTGAATGCGCTGTGTAGAGCACCAGCATAACCAGCTAGAGCTGAAGCCACGCTAAAACAATTAATATAGTTTTCTAGCGTTATGAGCTTACAACGTTTTATTTGTTTTATTTTTTACTTTGAATTACACTGGGCTTGTTACGGTATCAATGCGCGCCGCCGCTGATCTAAAAATAGATTGTAAACTTTGTTGAAATTGCACAGCGATGCCATACACAGTCCATTATTTTTTTAATACATTTTTGTAATTTTTGTAGAAAACTTCAAACATTGTTCAAATTGCACATAGAGATGCCCTACACAGTCCATGTTTTTTTTGTGAAAATTTCTAAATTCAAAAGAAAATTAGAACATTTCAAACTGTTCAAATTGCACATAGAGATGCCATGCACAGTCTATGGTTACCAGGAAATTGGTTCAATTTGAACAAAGTTAGAAATTTTCAAAACATATTTCAAAAAGTTATTTTAAAAAATCATGGACTGTGTAGGGCATCTCTATGTGCAATTTGAACAATGTTTGAAATTTGAAATTTTCTAAAAAAAATATTTATTTTTTAAAATCATAGACTGTGTAGGGCATCTCTATGTGCAATTTGAACAATGTTTGAAATTTGAAATTTTCTAAAAAATATATTTATTTTTTAAAATCATGGACTGTGTAGGGCATCTCTATGTGCAATTTCAACAATGCTTGAAATTTGAAATTTTCTAAAAAATATATTAATTATTTTTTTAAATCATAGACTGTGTAGGGCATCTCTATGTGCAATTTGAACAATGCTTGAAATTTGAAATTTTCTAAAAAATATATTAATTATTTTTTAAAATCATAGACTGTGTAGGGCATCTCTATGTGCAATTTGAACAATGTTTGAAATTTGAAATTTTCTAAAAAAAATATTTATTTTTTAAAATCATAGACTGTGTAGGGCATCTCTATGTGCAATTTGAACAATGTTTGAAATTTGAAATTTTCTAAAAAAAATATTTATTTTTTAAAATCATGGACTGTGTAGGGCATCTCTATGTGCAATTTGAACAATGCTTGAAATTTGAAATTTTCTAAAAAATATATTAATTATTTTTTAAAATCATAGACTGTGTAGGGCATCTCTATGTGCAATTTGAACAATGTTTGAAATTTGAAATTTTCTAAAAAAAATATTTATTTTTTAAAATCAT
>JAODTR010050589.1:0-7500 GCA_025399935.1 Amblyopsis rosae
TTCAACTTAAGGCATTGTAAATCGCCAAAGAGCTAAATGTAACCACCGATTTCAAAGCTAGCCGGATGGTGTAGAAGTAGAAGAAGATTTTTTTTTCTTAGTGTGAAAATTGAAGGGTCATTTCTTTTTTCCTAGGTGGATGTTGTGCATGGTTCTCTGACATCTTAGTTTTTTGGTTGCTGGGGACTAATGGTCTCTCTCTCTCACTCTAGAGTGACTTGTGGTCCTTGGGCATCACAGCGATCGAAATGGCAGAGGGCGCTCCACGTGAGTATCAAACATTAGCATCTTTAGGGACATTAGCATCTTAGCTGTTCAAATGCACAAGTTATTTGTGCTGTAATGTATTTAATGGCTATATTAATAAACTTGACTGTTTTCTCTTCATGCCCCGCCTCTCCTCTTACTCCTCAGCGCTGTGCGACATGCATCCAATGAGAGCTCTCTTCCTCATCCCTAGAAACCCCGCACCCCGACTCAAGTCCAAAAAATGGTGAGTGACCAGCTCATCTATGAGCCAGTAAGCCCGCAAGCCTGTCAACCAGCCAGCGAGCTAACCAGCCAAGCGCCCAGCCGACCAACACGCTACACTCCCTTGTTCTAGGTCCAAGAAGTTCCAGTCGTTCATTGAGTCGTGTCTGGTGAAGAGCCACGGCCAGAGGCCCAGCACCGAGCAGCTCCTCAAGCACCCCTTCATCCGGGACATGCCCAACGAGAGGCAGGTCCGCATCCAGCTGAAGGACCACATCGACCGCACCAAGAAGAGGCGTGGGGAGAAAGGTGAGACACCAACAGGGTGAATGGAGAAGGCGTGGTGCTGCACGTATAGTGAACAAACAGGTGCTTGTATGTAGAAACATTGCTGTTGTACAGTATCAGCCAGAATTCAGCAGACACGTATCCAAAGCAGACTGTAGGAATTAAGATGCGATTTGTTTTAATACCGTATCTTTTTAATGAGCTTTAGTATAGTACTATCGTGTTGTTGATACTGTAGGCCTATTATGTTTGGTTGTGTTATGTCGCTACACTAGCTATTAAAACCTGATTGCACTTCTTTTTGGTGGACCCATTCCAAACAGTGTGTGAACTGCTGGGTCACAGTCACACGCATGTGTTCAATTATGACGCTTGCTGGCTGTGTTGTGTTCGATAGCTGCTACATGATGTCTGTGTCTCCAGATGAGACAGAATATGAATACAGTGGGAGTGAAGAGGAGGATGAAGAGAGAGATGTGGGAGAGCCGAGGTACGATCGTTTCTGATCATGATTCAACATACTGTACATACATACATACATGCATACATGCATACAACATTGTAATAATTAATAGACATTTATCGTCCCTCTCCCATGTCTGCTCTGATTGGTGTTCCTTCAGCTCTATCATCAACATCCCTGGTGAATCCACGTTGAGGCGGGACTTCCTGCGTCTCCAGTTGGCCAATAAGGAGCGCTCGGAGGCGCTACGGCGACAGCAGCTGGAACAGCAGCAGAATGAGGAGCACAAGCGCCAACTACTGGCCGAGAGGCAGAAACGCATCGAGGAGCAAAAAGAGCAAAGGAGGCGACTAGAGGAGGTAGAGCCTCGAAATTCTCTTTGGCTGCCCGGCCACCAACGTTGTACAAAGATTCTGACGTATATGAAATATGTGGCAACGTTCGTCCGAATGCTGGTCTTTCATCGTTATTTTCTCCAGCTAAACCAAGTTAAGCCTGTGTGAGCTCTTGGCTCTGTATAGTGTGCTTTTGACTTTTAGCATGTTAGCATGATTATCAGTATTGCAACTATTGTGTGAATATTAAGCTTTATTACGCTAAAGCTTCACAATGTACTATAATCAACATTCAATACAAGCATACAGCAACATAAAACAAGTCACGTTTTTATGAAAGCTATAGCTAGATTTGACAGGTTCACACACTGGCGCTTGTGATTGAAATATTTGTCGCCAACAGCAACAGCGTCGGGAGCGCGAGCTGCGTAAGCAGCAGGAGCGGGAACAGAGGAGGCGTTACGAGGAGATGGAGCAGCTCCGGAGGGAGGAGGAGAGGAGGCACGCAGAGCGGGAACAGGTGGGCCGGAGGCTTCCTGACACAATGACACGTTTACATACAGTGCACACTTACACTGCTGTATGAGCCAGAACATGATTCAGCATTTGGTGTTATGAAGACATGATGCAAGTGTAGTCATGACCCTCATGAAGAAGTAGCTAAGAAGTACTTAATTATATGTTATTGTCATGCAAACCTCTGTAGTATGGAATATATTATACTCTCTTAATAATATAACTTAATATCATAATAGTATAGAGCGCCGAAGTCTTGGGACTTTTCTCTTTAAACACTCAAACATCATATGTGTGATTCGTGTCACAAAGCAAACAGATCTAAAAATTATGTTATTCTCTCCATTGACTACCATACATATCTTTTCCAAACTAAGGTCCCGTAATGCGGAACTGACTTCGGCTCTCTATTATTATTAACTATGGTATGTTATTCATGTTATTGTTAAACAAACCACCATTGACGGTATTCATTGGTGCCAATATTATACATTATACTAACGATAATGAAATTAACGTATCTGAAAAGTCTACAACAATCTGGAAAACATATCAAGGGGTCCTGACCCCCACCTACACAACCACTGATCTATACAGCGTATTTTACGTTCTAAATAAGGTATGTGGTGACATGAAATCGGTTGATCGTTCAGATGTTAGAAGCACTACCTACCTAATCTCTTTACACTTTCTCCCGAAATTATTCTCAGCCCTTCTGACACCTGTTCCCTTGCATAATGTCTTCTTTCTTTTCTGTTTCTCCTAAACCTCTAAATCTGTCCACCGTTCAACTTTCTTGCCTACTGGCTCCTCTCTGATGACTTCACCGGTTGCCTGGGCTCCCATTTGCTTGTCTCCTGTCCTGCTGCTCTTTGATTGGCTGCTTCTTTGGCTGTCTGCGCGGTGATTGGTTAGGAGTATATACGTAGGCAATTGGAGGAGGAGCAGAGACAACTGGAGATTCTACAGCAACAGCTCCTGCAGGAGCAGGCGTTATTGCTGGTATAACACACACACGCACACACACATCCGCATACACGCACATGCACACACACACACACACACACATACACACACGTACACACACACACACGCACACAGGCACATGCAAATGTGTGCCCGCAGAAATATAGAACTCTCACACAAACAGAGCCTACTTCAGCAGATTTTTCTTTTTTTCTATTCTGTTATTCCACACCCATACTGTAGCCAGAAATCCATGTTTTCTTAGCTGTGATGAAACGACCTCATTTCCCCCACAGCACCACCAAGGCCATAAATAAACGCGTTATTAACTTGACATTTGAGAAGTGCCGGGGCTGTTAGCATTGCGGTTCTTCCGGAAGCCGTTCGAGTTGCGGAGGGATTCGATGAAATCTCTGCTGGCTCGCTCCAAGTCAAATGGGCTGTGTTCTCTGGGCACTAGCATCGTTTCAGCTGTGTCTCGCGTATCCCTTGAAGGGAGGCCTGCTCACCACGCACGCTACTGTGTGCTTGCAGGAGTACAAGAGGAAGCAGATTGAGGAACAGAGGCAGGCAGAGCGCCTACAGAGACAGCTGCAGCAGGAGAGGGCCTACCTGGTTTCTCTGCAGCAGCAGCAGCAGCAGGAAGCCCCCAGGCCCCCACAGGATAAGGGTCAGCTGTACCACTACAAAGACCAGGCCCCCAGCAGCAATGATAAACCAGGCTGGGCCAAAGAGGTACAGTATACCTAACTGGATGGTCCAGTCATCATATGGACATATACATGTATGTGTAGTACACACATATTTACAGTACTGAATACAGTACATACAGTATACATGTACGTATATATGGTACACACAGTACAGTAATGTGTGTGCTACTGTATACAGTACATACAGAGCGGTGAGAACCAGAATAGTGACCTTTTGGGTGTAACAGACATGTGTATATCAAAAGAAAGCTCTTGATAAGCTCTTTCTACTGCCAAAAGGGCACAAGTGACTTCTTAATCAATTTATTCAAAACCAAAAGACTTCAATACTGAACGTACTAAGCCAGTCGGTGCCAAAAGGGCGTAACTTAGCTCACACCCTTTCGGCATTGAGACATGTATATTTGGTAAGGATTTTTTATGTTATATTTGTATTTTATCCCAACAGATAGTTATTTCTTTTAAGCTGCATGTGATGCTTTGTCCATATTGTCATCAGATGGGACCGTGCATTTAGATGAAATGGATGAAACCTTGGCGCCAATGAGGCGCATGTGAATATTAAAATGTTGTTTTGGCCCTCCTGTATAGTTGGAGACATGTCACTCAGGCTCCTCTGGTTCTCACCCCTCCATACAGTATACATATACACGTACTGTATACAGTATGTACTGTGTTGTGTGTATATACTGTATAGTACAGTGCATATACATATACATGTACTGTATACATATATATACATAGGAGTGATCTTCCTGCACATTTCTGCAAATATACAAATGTGTTTCGTTAGAAAAAAGAGCTTTTGTTTGCTTTCGTCAATGAGCTATGCTAAAATCACATTGGTATATAATTATTAGTATTTTCTTCCAGCCGGTGTAATTTAGTTTTAACAAATTATATATTGTACTAAAGTCAAAAGCTGTCTCTCTGGGCTTTAAAAAAGTTGTACAAATATCATTTTGATAAACATGGTGAAGCGCTGTGTAGTCATTTGTTAAAATAGACGTTATTGCTGTGTCGACGATCAGTACGTACGTGTGCGTGTGTGTGTGTGTGTGCTCAAGTGAGCGGGTGAGCGTGTGTAGACACATACAGATACAGGTATGCAAGTGTACACAAGCACACGCCCACAGTGTGTAGCTCATGTGCATCATGCACGTGCATGCGCACACACACACATAATAACACATAAAAATAACATGTAGGATTTGCACACCTAAGTACACTTAATCACATTTAAACACGCTTAACCACATAAATGCAAACAGCTGGTAAAAACCCAAAAGCTGTTTTTATTCAACATAAATACACAAGCAAACACACTTGTTTTTCTAGTTGGTGTAAGATTGTGTCATATTTGACAACTAAATGTGAATCCCTGCCTTCAAATTTTTCAGTTCAAGTCATCAAACAGAATCCTGCTTTTCTTTTTTGCTTAAAATCGTCACCTTTTCTCCTGTTTTATGTGCAGTCCAAGAGTGTCATTAATTAAATGGATGTTTGTGATGTGTGGGGTGAATGAAGTGAGCTCAGATGTTACTCTTTTAATGTGCTGAATTCATTTATAAATGTAAGTGATGCAGGTGTAATCGTCTGGGCACTGGGGAGAATGCTAAATTAAGTCACTGACAAGGATAGCAACAGTACATTCATTTATTATGTTGGGTGAGAATTCTCCTGTCAGGAAAGTTAAAAGGCCCAATCCTTGAATTGGGTTCAGAATTGCTGTTTGTTACAAAAACATTATTATTATTATTGTTTTTTCAAAGTGCACTTTCAGCAACTAGATGTTATTCTCTACCTCTTCCTTCTTCCCCTATAGCGCTCCTGTATGTTGACACTATTCACGTAACACGATCAAGGAGTTAAACACAAATACGTTACACTGAGGACTACATCTGTGTGTAAAAAATAACAGAACACAGTATTGGGTCTGGGAATTGTGGTAACCAAAGCATCTTGCCTCTCTTTGACCACACAGAACCACAGGTCTACAGTGCGTGTGTGTGTGTGTGTTTTGTGCTTTGTGCTTTACGGAGTGCATATAAATCACCCCGCAGGTGATGAGACGAGCGCAGAGCAACTCGCCACGCGTCCCCCCTAAGAAGTACCACTCGTTCAACCAGCCCCGGGATGCCGACCTGGCAAACCTGCTCAAGCTGCCGGGGTACAAGCCCCGGGAGCGCCCCCCCTCCTACCCCGCCCACGTCAGTCCCACCAGGGAGTGGCAGGAGCCCCAGAATAACGCCCACATGCCCTGTATCCGCGTGACCTGTGTGCCTGAGCCCGCCCTTGACCCCACTCAGCCAATCCCGTGCAGGCGGAGCGCCCCGAGGAGCTTGGAAGACATCCGGGGGAGGAGTCCGGATCGCCGGGTCAGTTGTGCGAGGAAGAGGAGGAAAAGGAGGAGGAGGGGCTTCCTCTCTGTAGACTCCTCCCCTTTCCTTATTTTCTCTGTCATGCCTCTCTCCGACGCACTAACAAAAGAAGATGGACATTTCCTTGATTTCATAGTTTAATTATCTCCAGAGTGTCTTGCTCGTGGGCACTGTGCCATAACACCGGGTTTCAAACGTGTGATTCTGTTTGAAAACATCTCTGTGCAGGCGGACTCACAAACTAACCCTGACCTTCCTCTTCTTCAACTTAACCTTTTAGTTGGGTGATGCCTGCATCTTTCCGGATGTTTCCATTATCGTCTCCAGAGGTTCTCAACCGAACTTAATAACCTCCTCGCATACAGTAGACCCCAATATAGTCAGATCTGCCAATGGAAACGTTTTAATCACTGGGCAGTAGTCTGAATTATTACTGCTTTACTACAATCAGCGATGAATTACAGTGAAACACGTTATTTTATATTGCGCTGGGGATGGTCTCATGGTTGACAGGTTGAAAGCCTCTGCTGGACTGCATGTCGTTGGTATGGGAAGGGGTCTCATTGTCAACAGGTTACTAATCCTTTACCTTTCTAGGTTATGGCTGGGATCCCCACACTGACACCAGCTGACATAATCATTGTAACCAGAGCCTTTCCTTCCGTCTCATATACAAATGAGCTCGTCAGAAGGTTTTGCCTTATGTAAATGAACTCCCCATATTGGAATGCGCAGCAGTGCTAGGCTGTATTTAGCCTAAATCCAGGCCATTTAGCACGCTGACACATGTCAGCCCCCAGACCCACGCACTGACACGCACGCATATTTTAAGCTGGTCTCCAGGCCTGCCCCCTTGTGGCCGATGGTGGCCAGATGTAGGCCATCCACATCTATAATAGTCTCGATGTGTCTCCCCCTGGACTCTTACAGACGCCACATGCACACATAAACACACATGCACAGATAGGTCTTCCCTTGTTACAGATTTAGAAGCTCTGTGTAAGGGAATCGACAGCTATAGTGCGCGCACGCACACACACACATTGACTACATCTTAAAACATTAGCTCAGAAATACTCAAATGGAACTGAATGAGTGAAATAGCATTTCCATTAATACATTTCATCCATTTATCCTGGTAGAGAGCTCTAACATGACTTCTTCCTTGCAGCATAAAGTCTCCAACCGGATCTCCGACCCATCCTTGCCACCCCGCTCAGAGTCTTTCAGCAGCGGGGGAATCCAACAGGCCCGTACACCCCCAATGCATCGAGCTGTAGAGTCACAGGTGTGTGTGTGTGTGTGTGTATTTTGATGTGTAGTACAGCTGTTCTCAATCCTCCTGACCAAATGATTCATAGCTTCTA
>JAODTR010050589.1:12500-18206 GCA_025399935.1 Amblyopsis rosae
GAGTCAGAGATGGTCATGAGCCTTTGTGACTTCCAGGACCTGACCGCTCTGGCCAGAGAGCTCAGAGAGCTGCGGCAGGGGGAGGAGACCAGCCGTCCGCCAGTCAAAGTGACGGACTACTCCTCGTCCAGTGAGGAGTCTCATAGCAGCGAGGATGAGGGGGATGGCGGGACCAATGATGGCACCGTGGCCGTCAGCGACATACCACGCATTATGTAAGCGTTTGGACTAGATTAAATCATTCTGTTTATTCATTTAGAACTAAAACATGTGTGCCATAAATCAGTAATATTAAGATTGACAAAGCTAAAAATAAAAACAAATGACATAAGTAATAGCATGAATTACATGTATAAATAAAATACATTTGTTTTTCAGGCCGGCTGCCAGTCAGGCGGCAAGTGAGGCCTTTGGAATAATGGGAGGCCATAACGACTCGCAGGGTGGTTCCTATGGAAACAGCTCCCAAGACAGCACGCTGATGATGCGAGAGGTGAGCAACCTTTTGAAATCGCAGTGTCAGTCCTGTGTCAGAGGATGACCCTCTAGCCGGCGCGTGATTAGCTGTGCTAGCTAACATGTGTACTGTACATGTGACATGTGATTAGCTGTGCTAGCTAACGTGTGTATCGTACATGTGACGTGATTAGCTGTGCTAGCTAACCGGTGTAACGTACATGTGACACGTGATTAGCTGTGCTAGCTAACCGGTGTACTGTACATGTGACACGTGATTAGCTGTGCTAGCTAATGCGTGTACCGTACATGTGACACGTGATTAGCTGTGCTAGCTAACGTGTCACATGTGACACATTCATGTGTTTTGTAATGTTTGTTTGGACTCAGTTGTCCTGTGCTACCTGTTCTCCCAGCGCAACGCCAGCAGGTGTGTGTATGTGCGTGTATGCGTTATAATACGTCTACACTAAGCCCCGCCTCTCCTCCACACCTGACCTGCCATTCGTAGCTCAGCCCAGCGGCTCTGGAACAGCCGGCCAATCTCTCTTTCTTACAGAAACGTGGTGAACGGAGGCGCAGTTCCGCCTCCAGCAATGGCTACCCTAGCAACGCTAATGTGTTCCCTGGCAACGCTAATCTTCCTGATTTGGTGCAGCAAAGCCCCTCTACCCTGGTCTCTCAAGGCGATGGTTCTGTGGCCCAAGTAGGTTTTCTGTTAGCACCCCCAACAGTCTAGTTTTCCTCCACATCCCTAGAAACCCCCTCTGCCTCTCTGCCTTGTCCCCTAGTACTTGAGTCCTGCTGCCCTGTGTGCCAACCTGAGAGACCTATGACCTTTTTAACCCTGTCCCCCTTCCACCTAAACACAAGAGTCTGACAGCAGCCTCCCTTACGATACACGCAATGCCGGTACAGCTGATCGTGAACAGCCTTACTTCTGAAACCTCATCACAGTTACAGTCTTACAGGGCTTCCATGTACCCACTTTCATTCTAATCTATGGCTTCGTGTTTGTCTACACAGGGGGTAGATAATCATTAAGTATGTTGTTTGAGTTCATTCACATAACAGTAGCTGGGGTGGGGATACTTGTGCTCTGCTTTGTTTTAATTCGTCTGAGCCGTGTCCCTGTACCTGTTCTAACCCCACTGTCTCATACCAGTCTGTCTGTCCTGTGTCTCCGTCTATCCTGCCTGCCTCTAGTGGGTAATAAGGGTGTCATGCTCACGTCAAATTGTTGTCAATTGAATTGATGGCAAATGTGAAACGTGGGCTTGATTTATTTCATGTTGTGGTACAGCATGATCTGCTACACTACAGTGACATGTTGATTCCCGGTTGTGGGCCTGTGTGTGAAGTCTGTTCTGGGTCCTAATCTTTCTGTTGACCCCCTTGACTTTCAGCTGAGGATAATTCGAGATAAGCGTCAATGTGTGTGGGTGTATGTAATTGACCCTGCGATGGGCCGATGATAACTGACCAGTAAGGATTAGATTAGCAGCACATTAGCAGCGGTATCTATGAAACAGCCGTACAATATAGCGATACATTTTGGGCATGATACATCAACGTGCTAGGTTACTGTAAGTGTGGCGAGACTCTACCAAACAGCTCTTGTGAAACCTTACAACTTCTGTCTCAACCTTTCTATTATGTTGTTTCTATCAGTTACCTGAATGTAACATAGTGAGTGTACTTTCTCCAACCTGGCAACCCCTCAGAATGTTTACATTCTGCTTCACTTGATTGACAGTATGGAATAGGGAGTGGGAGTGGCTCCAAGGCTTCCTTTACGCCATTTGTTGATCCTCGGGTGTACGGGACCTCCCCTACTGAAGATGACGATGAAAATTCTGCATCAGGTATGCCTACTCTGGAAAGAATGTATAATGAACCATATCACGAGTCATTATATAGAATTTGTCACGTCATACTAAAGTCATATCCGGTGAACGCTGACGTCATATCCTGTCGGCCCACAGCGCTGTTCGCTGACGAGCTGATGAGACAGGAACAGGAGCAGGCCAGGCTGAACGAGGCCAAGAAGATCTCGGTGGTCAACGTGAACCCCACCAACATCAGACCGCACAGCGACACCCCCGAGATCCGCAAGTACAAGAAACGCTTCAACTCTGAGATCCTATGCGCTGCGCTCTGGGGTAAGACACATTAGGAAAAGACTACTACTGGCATTAAAGCTGGAGTCAGCGGTTGTGAGCTGATTGTGTGAATATCGCCTCAACGTTTTTTTAGCTGCCCGTTCTATATGCGTGCTGGCGTTTCTGCACAGCCCTGGCTCTGTAAATGGGAACACAAAAACAAATCGGTGCAGACCGCACCACACAACACTATCTCAGCCTTGGCAATGGGGGGCGGAGCTTCTGAAAGAGCACCTCTATGGCATTGAGGGAAGAGGTGTTTTTTTTTTAAGTTCAAATATCAACAATCTTTCTCCAGCATCGCTGACTCCACCTTTAATAATATTAGTACTTATACTAATACTAATATTTTTCTGACCCATGCTCTCTTTATTATTATAATGTCTTGTATGGTATTGTATATGTATTGTAATTTGAATAATCGCATTTATGCAGGTGTGAACTTGTTGGTGGGAACAGAGAATGGTTTGATGTTACTGGATCGTAGCGGTCAGGGAAAAGTTTACAACTTGATCAACCGAAGGCGCTTCCAACAGATGGATGTTCTGGAGGGACTCAACGTCCTTGTCACCATCTCAGGTTAGAGGTCATCTTATACATGATGATTTTGGGTTTAGACACTCAATGCTCTGGACTATTGACCGAGGGCCAAAGGAACGACCGTTATATGGATTGTCATCTATGTATAATATCAAATGTTTCTTGAGAAAAGGGAATTAAGGTGCTATAATTAATAAGAGTTCTTATATAAATAATAAAACAATGATAATCATTGTATGAATTTTAGAACAAAAACAGTTCCACATTCCCATCCCATCAAGGAGAATGTAGCTTTTATTGTAACACATTTCTGATACATAGTTTATATGGGATAAGAAAGAATCAGACCCTAGTGGGGATTTTTCAACACGGACAATTACACCACTTTAACAACATGAGGATCTGTTCAGGATGTGAACATTATGTCTGGGGAAAGTGGAAGTGTAGTGTAGAGAAGAGAGTTCCATTGGGGCCTGTCATTGTCAGTCACAATGTGTCACATTGTCAGGGAAGCAGCTTAACCAAAGTCCTTATACTTTGTGTCTCTGAACTGTCAATGTGATGGTTCTCTTCGCAGGAAAGAAAAACAAGCTACGTGTTTACTACCTGTCCTGGTTGAGGAACAGGATCTTACATAACGACCCAGAGGTGGAAAAGAAACAGGGTTGGATTACAGTCGGAGAACTGGAGGGCTGTGTGCACTATAAAGTTGGTATGTGCTTCCCTGTGTGTGTGTGTGTGTGTGTGTGTGTGCGCGTGTGTGCGTGTGATATGTCTTCATACTGGAGTGCATGGCCTGTATAATTCCATCTAACATCTCTGCCCTGCTTCTACAGTGAAGTATGAGAGAATAAAATTCCTGGTGATTGCTCTGAAGAATGCTGTAGAGATCTATGCTTGGGCCCCCAAACCCTACCACAAGTTTATGGCTTTTAAGGTAAAATGGAAAATACACACACACACACTATCAATATATTATGTTATTAAGCAGTGATTTGCAGTATATGTAATATCTCAAATAACACAACATCATAAGCGTACAGAGAAGTTTAACCCAAATTTAATAGGATAGTTTGCCAGATATGTGCATATAGAGAAAGTAGGCAACCTGCTAAAATATAGCCTCTTTGTCCATCAGCACTACGTCACATAAGTGACGTAGTGTAGCGTAGTGTAGCGTAGACAAAGTGATACTGTCAATTTCCATTGGCTGTTAGCATTGTCACTCAAAAGTATGTATATGTAATTTCTAATATTTACTAATTTAACATGTTATATATATTTTTATATAATACATTTAAATCTAATTTGACAGATTTTCAAGACGTGTAAACAGCCAGATTCGTGTCATTTAAGTTTTCCAACAAATTCCTCATTATATATGTAACATTCGACTTGGTCATTGAGTTATGTAGTTAGTAGAATACTTTATTTAAGAATAGCCCCTTGAGATGCAGCATCTCATTTTCAAGGGGGTCCTTGCTGATGTGCATGTCAATCAAAATACCTCTGCTGTCAATAGGCGAGTATTGACGCAGTTAGCCAGCCCAGTGTCCCTGCGAAACTAGCTAAAACATAATGGTTGGGTTTAAGTGAAACACCAACCGAGTTCTTTTAGTAATATATCGTTTTTGCGAGTTACAAGTGACTCATCATCTTCCTTGTACTGTATATCATTTAATATTATTTCATCAGGATACTGTAGCGACAGTCATGCTGTTTCAGTGCATGTAGTGACAGCACCTGGTTCAACACAAGCTCTCATTTGCACATACAGACATATTCAGTGAAGTATACCGTTTGTTTACCTGGGTGGTTGGCCATGTCGTTTCATACATTTTTTGTTGTTTTGTGTATTGTTGCATATGCAGAAATCTGCATTAATGAACTTGTGATCCTGGTGTAATAGGTTGGGTCAGGCTACAGAACATTTTGGCAGCTGCAGTGTTTACAATTTGAGACAGGTGTGGTTTAAACATTGAGCGTTTAGAGCAGGTAATGCATCATAAAATTAACACAGTCTCTCTCTCTCTCTCTCTCTCTCTCTCTCTCTCTCTCTCTCTGCCACTAGTCATTTACAGACCTACAGCACCGTCCTCAGCTGGTTGACCTGACTGTGGAAGAAGGTCAAAGGTTAAAGGTCATCTATGGCTCCAGTGTGGGCTTCCATGTAATCGATGTGGATTCTGGGAACCCTTATGACATCTACATCCCCTCCCATGTAAGGTTATGGAGTGTGTGTGTGCGTGTGTGTGTGTGCATCACATACTGTATTCATGCCAACACACTGTATTCATGCTGGGGGAGTTCTGATGCCAAGACAACTGCCTTGCGGTCACTTTGCGTGAGTAGTGCATAGAACTATATAAATAGGAGTAGTGTCTCGCCAATGCTCACCGTGCCACGCGCGGGTCTGTTGCCACAGCAACCACGGCACGGGAGTCTTGCGGGGGTGTGGTGGTGGGGATTATATTGTTGCAGCAGTTTCTCTCTTTAGGTGGGGGGGGGGGGGGGGGGTCCCGGCCAACCAAAACCGGGACAGGGGTAA
>JAODTR010050600.1:0-18206 GCA_025399935.1 Amblyopsis rosae
AACAGAACAGTAAATAAATAAATACATACACGTAAATTAATTTAAAAAATTTATAATAATAATAATATATATATATATATATATATATATATATATATATGTGTGTGTGTATGTTACAACAATTTCAAAGCTAACCAAATAAAATTAAAATAACTGTTCGATAAAGATTTCAGTAGACTGTATATGGAATGAAATTATAGTAGACAGGCATTCCATAGTTTAGTGCGATAGCTTGGAAGGCTCGGCCACCTCGTGTTTTGTAGTGGGTGTGAGGAATAGCTAATTGATTATGGTCTGTTGATCTAAGAGGTCTATTTGGCGTATAAGGGATTAGCAGGTCAGTGATGTACTGTGTTGTTAGATTATGCAATGCTTTGAAAGTTAACAGCATTATGAGAGGTCAAATGTATGCAGGACATAAGAGAAAATTCACTATAAGTCTGTCAAGGAACTAAAGACAGATTTGTAGCTTTCTATAGTCTTCCCACACATAGCATAAGTGTCTATGTTTAAGGTCATAAACATGCCCAGGCAGTATGCATTGTCATGACATGTCTAGCGTGCCCTTGAACAGTATTTAAGAAAGGTGTGTTAGCAAAGACATACAGTTGTGTCACTGCATGCTGTGCTACTGTATGCATGTAGAATAAGGCAGCTTTACTCTCTTTATCTCACTGGCAAGACCAATATGAAATATGCTCACATGCAGTACTACACATATTTACTACTAATTCTTTTATTAGCAGCATTAAGCATTGGGCAATACCATTATCATCGTTATGTCAATAATTTCCTCTGAACATACCGTACAGCACTGTGCCTACAAAGTAGTTAGTGACATTTGTTTTTAAGGCCACTGCTCCTCAAACAAATATCCTTATTGGATCAGATTGGCTGGCTGCGGGTGGATGTGGGATGGTTGTGCTGTTAAAAATAGCTCTCTGTACTCTAGCCTGCAGCTAAATAGGGGTCTCTGTTTCTCCCTCTGTGACACTGGAAGATGCTGATCGTTATGCTCCCCTATATTTCTACGCTGGCAATTACCGAGCAGTCATTAACTGTTTAGTTAGTTAGTTTGTTATCTGTCTGTCTGTCTATCTGTCTGCACCTACTATGTAAAGTAAACTCTCTCTCTCTGTCTCATACCTTCTTATGCATTCTGTTTTGTTACATTTTTATGTTTGCATGTAGAAGCAGAAGCCTTTACAACCACTGCACGTGTGTCGCATTTCTGTAGAGTTCCTGCTACGTCAGGATGACATCTGGATGCTGGATGACCCCCAGGACCGCCAGGAGTCCCGCACCAAGCGTCCTGACCACCTGGACTTCCTGCGTATCACGCCCCCAGAAGATGACATCATCGGAGACACGCCCTACTACCCAAAGCTGTCTAGCACGGTGAGCTAACCACACAGGCAGCACTGCAGCAGTGAAATAATACTGGTCCTCTGGCCCTCTGTCCCTCTGTCCCTCTCGCCCTCTGGCCCTCTGGTTCTCTCGCCCTCTGGTTCTCTGGCCCTCTCGCCCTCTGGCCCTCTGGTTCTCTGGCCCTCTGGTTGTCTGACCCTCTGGCCCTCTGTCCCTCTGTCCCTCTCGCCCTCTGGCCCTCTGGTTCTCTGGCCCTCTCGCCCTCTGGCCCTCTGGTTCTTTGGCCCTCTCGCCCTCTGGTTGTCTGACCCTCTGGCCCTCTGGCTCTCTGGACCTCTGGCCCTCTCGCCCTCTGACCCTCTGGCCCTCTGGCTCTCTGGACCTCTGGCTCTCTGGACCTCTGGCCCTCTGACCCTCTGGCCCTCTGGTTGTCTGACCCTCTGGCCCTCTGGCTCTCTGGACCTCTGGCCCTCTGGCTCTCTGGCCCTCTGGCCCTCTGGCTCTCTGGCTCCCTGGCCCTCTAGCCCTCTGGCCCTCTGGTTCTCTGGCTCTCTGGCTCTCTGGTGCATGATATTTTCTATTTCCTCTATTGAGGCATTCCACCAACTGATTATTACGGATTAAGGTTTTACAGCTGATTGACTGTGCCAGGCACGGGACATAAATCCTTCTTCTCACAATTCTCTAGGTTCACGTCTCTCCCACTCTTTATCTTTATTTCTAAATGGCTGATTTATGCTGGTGTGGTAAACAAAGTGCTAGCTTCAGGGCACACGACAACTAATCCTCTCCTCTGTGTACAATCCAAATACAACACAGTCACCCTTCTCTCTAAAAAAGATTATGAGGGTGATAGCATTTTACCTGGACAATCAATTTCACAGTCACTCAGGAAGAATAAATACTGTGGTCAAGCACATTTCCTGGTCAATAGTTTGTGTTGATATCTTCAGGAACTTCTAATAAATTGTGATATTAGTGGTAAACTAGACTCAGTGTATTAAATCAGCCAATGTGTTCAAGAGGAGTGACCTTTGGTTGCCCATGGCAACCATTGGCTGAATGGTGTTTGAAGCTCCTTGCACACTGCCCAGACAAACGCAGACCGAGATGTACTAAGAATTCTACATTGTACGTTTAATAATATACACAAATTAATGCTTGGAACCAATTTTATTATACATTTATTTAACCAGGAAACCCTTATTGAGATTAAGAATCTCATTTACAAAAGCGTCCTGGCCAAGACAGTTACAATACAATACACAATACAATAAACACATTTGTTCCATTTTTTTTATATATATTATGTTTTCACATTTCATCATCCACTAAAGTTGTAATTACTCTCACATAACGCTTTTGAAAATGTTTTGAAAATTGTTAGAAAACTTTATTTAAATGTAGTAACTATGTTTTTGCTGAGTCATTCTACATTAGATCAGTCCTTCTGCATTAGAACAATAATATATTGGTTGTAAACAACGCCTTTGATAAACATCACATATTATTCCAGCCTTGTGATCTGCGTATACGCCCTGTGAAGTAATGCTCCACTAAAGCAGACTAGACTCCCCTGCCTATCCACCTGACCACAAGGATTAGCTCAGCTGTGTTTTGACACTGCACTGAGCGCAGGGAAACAGTGATAGTGCATTTGTGTGTACTACCTGGGACCGCCATTTTTACGGACGTAAGTGGAGGTAATCAGACACCTGTCGTCTGCAAGCACAGGTCCCTCCCAGGCAGGGTGGAGAGTAGGCGGTTCGGAGACTGACCAAACCAGTGAGGCACATTTTTTCCCCCACCTTGCGTTTATGCTGTAAACCGAGTGGAAAGACTCATGCCAGTACAACTACTCACTGATTCCTCTCTCCTTCCCGGCACATAGACGAGGAAAAGTTGGAACTTTACAGACAGGATTGCTGTACTTTTGTTGGACTATTGGAAAACTGCTTTTCGCATAGCAGAGGCCAACTGCCTCCTCCTGAGATTATGTGAGGATATGCTTCCTGCAAGTGGGCAGCTTGTCTTTAATCAGCACGCCGGTGGAATCTCACTATCTGGAAGATTTAGGAAAGTTAACTTGACTTCTAGGAACACACCGGTTCTTAAAATGTACTAGTCTATGTGTTTTATGGGCACTGCCTCTTTATGCAAGCTAGTGTGTTGCTAAACTGGATTATTGCACCGTGTTGTTGTCACTGTTGCCAACCAAGAGATTGTAAAAAGAGCTGGGGGTAGGCAGAACTAATCCACATAAAGGCCTTTTGTTCCCAGTCAGGTAGGAGCGGAACAAGAGCAGGTTGAATGGCTCCAATGGCCCTTTGTGACAATTGCCACTCTGTGCTGGGGCTCTGACCTGGCTAGGTTTGACTCCATTTGTTCTGGTCAAGTAAGGATGGACAGTGCAAGTAGGCCTAATGGCTCAGAAGGGCAGACAAAGCTGTCTTCCAGCTCCTTCCTGAATAAACTCACCAACGCTTTCACACGGGAGACGCCGGCTGTGTTGACGTCATTTAGGACCCTGGCTGATGAGGAAACTGGTGTGGCCCAAAATGAGCAGAAGTCAGTGGTTGTCGATAACGCTGAGCTCCACCGTGGGGAAGATAAACATGCTGACTCATTTGAAACCGAGTCCAGTGAGAAAAGCCCTGGAATGGCTGCAACCTCAGTTGACCCAGAACTGGTCCAGGTCACCCTGGTGGAGACATATAGCGACACCGAAACGGAGGCTGATGATGGTAACCCTGCTAACCCTGGTGGCGTTAGCCAATCGGATAAGCTCGCCAGAACCCAGACGCCCCATCTCACAGAGGAGGTCAACGATGTACCGAGTGGGGTTGATTGTCAGCTGCCCTCCTCAGACCACCTGCCCGTGTTCAGAAAGCAGAAGTGTCTGGCGGAGAGAGCCTTCACAGATACATCAGTTTTGTTCACAGCCAGGACTAACGTAGAGAAAGATCCAGCCTCCACAGAACACTGTAGCCCTCTGAAGAGCACTGTCTCCACCCTCACGGAGGGGAAAGCTGTGGTAGAAAATGGAAAGGAGGCTTTTAGTTCTAGCAGCGTAGATGTGGGAACTGGTCTGGTCAATACCTGTGCTGATGGAGATGCTTGTACTGTGCCTCCTTGTCCTAATCCCTCCATCATCCCTGGATGTGAGACTTTGGAAGCGGTCGTTGAATGCACTGCCCCCGCCTCGCTGCTAAAGCGAACGGAGGGGCTTGAAGAGGAGGACCGTGGGCGGAGCGTTGATGCCGAGGGGCATCACTCCAACCAGGTCTCTCCCCCAGGGGCACCGCTCATCCCAGCCCAGCCCCCCGCTAGTCCAGAGGAGCTCTTGGGTTGCACTGATAAGACAGAGGTCCCCACAGTGCTCGGAGAAGCCACCTCGCTGTGCTCTGTTCCCGGAGAGCCGAGCGCCGCAGCACCTGCCTCCCCACACAGCCCGCAGCAGAGCAAGACAGGCACTAGGACACCGGCCTCAAGAACGACATCTCTTCCATTGCTTCCTCTCTCCACGGCCTCGCCGACGTCCTTCCAGCTGCCGGCGCTCTTCAGCGGCCTGCGGGTGGTGAAGAAGGGTGCGGTCGGGGAGGACAGGGAGATGGTGTCTGAGATCAAGCGGAGGGAGAAGGACACCGATCTGGCCCTTCTCAGCCTGAAGAAGACTGTGAACAAAGCCAAGCTCTTACCTGAGCAGGCCGCCGCTGCCACGGTAACCCCCGTTAAGAAATGCGTTGACCCCAAGCCAGTGACGGAAACCAAAAGAAGTTTGCTCGAGCAGCTCAATCTACTGCTCAACATCGACAGCACAGAGGGCATTATCAGCCCCGAGCAGGGGCAGGGACCTCCTTCTGACGCCAAGGAGAAGGAGCCCAAAAAGGAAGCTATAGCACCGGAGAACCCAAGCCTTGCTGGACTAAGGAGAACCTCAGACCTGGCCTATGAAGCCTTCAGGAATATATTTGTCCCTAAAGTGGTTATTAAAAAGGAAACTGCAGAGCCTGATGACCTCGAGGCTGTGAAGAAGAAAATTAAGAATGAGAAGGACATTCTCAAGTCCATCTTTGAGAGAGGTGGCAAGTCTCCAGGCGCGGACCCCAAAAGTCCTACTGAGGCCAACGTATGTGCTCAAGCCTCCGCTTGGAATACATTATATTACATGTATGCTATATAATACAATATGTTCATGTCGATATAATGGGCCTGCCTGTTAACATACAAGTCTGTGCATGTCTAGTCACCCCTGCCTCTACATGCTTGCACTGTACTCACTGTCATTTGACTTAAAACAGCACTGACATGTAAAGATACCTGCCATGTAAAGATACACTTTTCCACCCTAGACGGAGGTCACGTCCCCTACGGATAGTGAGGACAGGACCCCTGGCCGTCTCCAGGCTGTATGGCCCCCGCCAAAGCCCAAGGATGAAGAGGAGAAGGTTGGACTGAAGTACACAGAAGCAGGTGAGAACATTAAGATTGTGACTAGAGACAGGTTTGTGTTTGTCTGTTGATTACAGATTAGCAGTGTTGTTCAAGGATCATACCGCACCAGTAGACAGTGACACACCTTGCAGTGATTGACATTGTCACAACATTCCATCTTAGAATACTATATTAGTTTTTTTTCCTGTGCTGCCATTTGTCTCTCTCTATTACTGTATATCCTTTAAATCGAATGAGAGTCTACCTCATGCAACTGTTGCTGTGGATGTTACAGCAACATACAGTATGATTTTATATGTAAGCCTTATAAAGGAAGATAATTATCTTGGTGGTTAGGCATGTTTGCCACAAATATGTAAACACTATACAACTATGGTTTGGATGATGAAGTTACAATGACAGGTAAAGTTTCTTAATACACTGCTATAATACGATGTTGCCTATAAAAACAACATTCCCTGACGTTCTTCTCAGCCTTTCTGGAGTAGTGTGCTGGTTTTCTTTTACTGTAGTAGGCTACGTACATGCTCAGGAAAGTTGCAAGGCAGAGCAAAGGTCACTGATGATGGCTACTTACAGTAGATAAAACAGCATTGGACAATGTATGCTGCTGATTTCTCACAAGCATTCAGTACTGTTCACTACAACAATAGTAGGATTTCTATTGTTGCTTATTATTCTGCATTTCCTCTGGCCTACACAAATATTATTATACAGTCAGCATGAACACATACAATTGGTATCCCATTACTATTATATATCTTCTTCTTTTTTTGTGTAATGACACAACGTGCATCTGTCTTAAAGCAATTACTTTACATATTACATTACTTTTTTATTACTATTTGCTTTAAAATTTATATTTTTTATTTAGAGACAGTCCAAATATGAAACCACTGTTTATCAGTTGTGCGCATACAATCTATTTTAGTGTATTTAATTGAACACATAATGAGTTGAGATTATGTTAGGGCTATAAATATGATTGAGATCAGTACCAGTAAACAGTGTGTTCTGATGGATTCCTTTTAGAGCACCAGGCTGCCCTCTTGCAGCTGAAAAGAGAATGCAAAGAAGAGGTAGAGAAGCTGCGGGTATGTACTGACATCAGCATTCACGTTGAAACATGACTTGTCAAATGAGTACTTTAGGACTTCTTATTGAAGACTACGGTATGTCCTTTATAAGGGTAACTTTCTAAAGTCCAGTTATTAGCAGAAAATGTGCAGTCATTTTTGGTCTATCAGTAAAACTGACAGAATTGAACTTTATGATGATAGTTATATATATAAATATTTACATGCAGTACATATATATATATATATATATATATATAATGACTAGGATTAAAATTCTCATCACAGTTTTTTTTTTAACAAATAAAAAATGTTCATTCAAACAGTTCATTCAAACAGTTTGCCTTTCCAACACAAGATGGCGCTCAATCATTACTTAATCTCAAAGCCTATGGCTGACCTGCTTCTACAGCCTAATGAATATGAACCCAGGCAGTTTGACACCCACTTCTTGTTGATACTGTCAAGATAATCATGGGAAATGGTGTAAACTGTAGTCTACATATCACATGTATTATTATCACACGCATTTTGTACAATCTTGCATAGGTTTAAATTATAATTATAGGCCTATAACCAGAGTAAGTGATATTTTGGGTAAAACGGAGATGTATTTGTCAAATTAAAGCTCCTGATGAGCTCTTTCTACTGCCAAAAAAGGCACAAGTGAATTCTTAATCAATTTGGAGTTATTCATTAAAAATGTAAAGATTTAAATATTGAACATACTAAGCCAGTTGGTGCCAAAAGGGCACCAACTGTTTTCGTCCTTTTCACATTATCAGGCCCATGCATTTATTTGAAATGGATAAAATACTGGTGTCAAAAGATGCATGTGAATTTTAAAATTGTGTTTTGACCCTCCTGTAAAATGTAACTTACCCCCTCAAGTTATATAATACACAGTCTCATAATTAGTAAGTAATAATTAGTAAGTACGTAATAATGTTTGCATGTGTAAATCTATAACAAAATACTCTACAGTAGATCAACTAGAGTATAACTGAATTATTCAGTACCAGGCTGCTTTCATATTCTTACTGATTACTCATGACTATCAGATGTACTGAAAAACAATGCCAACTCTCCCGGTAACGTCATAAGGTATGCCTTATGCAAGTCCAGCCTATGTAGCTGTAACATTATGACTTCCAGATGTTCCAGCCTGCCCGGTGCCCGCTCCAACGTTTGATAGATGATCATTAACAAAAGGTTTACGCGCATTGTCTATCCAACATAAAGCTTACTCCATGTGTCTGCTGAAGATGGCAGTGTCTCTCTCGGGGGTCGGTTTACATTTTGTTTTCTCTATTGATCTAGATTTGAACTAATTCTTTGGCTGGATAAAAGGAACACGCTGACATCTGTACTGAGAAATGGCTCCTCTAATTTCTGTTGAACAAGTGATTCATGGAAAGTGCTCTTTGAGTCCTTCAAGCCTGTTGAATCAGAATTAAGATGCTTTCTTTGTCTCTTTCTTTGACTGCTGTTATTTGTTATAGGCTGGTCGTTTTTGCTCACCCTTAAAATGAGGGGCTGGTGCTAAAACTCAAAAACATGTATTTAAACCACAGGAAAGTGGCTTAAATAAGAACGTGCCTGTTTTGCTTTCTAAACTGACCACAAGTTAACAAGGAACATGTGTCAGATTCATTGCACAACAATTTACTTTTTCCTTACAGTCTGAAATCAATACATCTCTTCAATGGGATTGTTTTTCATTGTTTGAAGTGTCTAATAAACAGGGATTATTAGATTTTAATGATGCAGTAATTTGTAACCTATGGCTGGGGAAAACAGAATTGAAGTCGGTAATAGAGCAAAGTTGACATTACACTATGAGTTGTCAAGACGCCATGGTCATGTCTCATTTCAATGCAAACCATACATTGTCATGAAGGAAACCTGCATTACATTACGATATGGAGTCAGGTTGACACTGTGCTCTGGTGTGTGTGTGTGTGTGTGTGTGTGTGTGTGTGTGCAGGACGATCACGAGCTCCAGGTCTTCCAGCTGCGAGGCGAGCATGCAGTCACGGTGTCGCGTCTGGAGGGTGAGCTGGCAAAGCTCCTCAGAGACCAGGGCTTGGGCGGGGGGCAGGAGCGCCCTGAGCTCCGCGAGGTGGCCGTGTCCACGGAGGACGACTCGGCGCCCAAGACCTTCCGCAACGTGTGCGTGCAGACGGACAGGGAGACCTTCGTCAAGACCTCCGAGGGAGAGGCGGGGCGGCCCGCCCTTAGCCCCGGCCAGCACGTGCCCAGGAAGCTCAGCATCGCTCTGAGCCTAGGGGGCAAGGCGGAGCTTGGCCCGCCGCCTCCCCCGCACCCCCTGCCTGGCCCGTCAGGGGCACCCCCACCCCCACCTCCTCCCCCGCCTCCCCCGTTGCCAGGCAGCATGGGAATGCCACCACCGCCTCCTCCACCACCACCACCACCTCCTCCCCCTGGCTGCGGCCCACCTCCGCCGCCCCCCGCCCCGCCTGGAGCCGGCCCACCTCCTCCCCCTCCTCCTCCTCCTCCCCCGGGCTGCGGCGCGCCCCCCCCTCCACCCATGGGGGGCTTCGGCCAGAATGCGGAGAAGGCGCCGCGGAAACCCGCCATCGAGCCGGCGTGTCCCATGAAGCCTCTGTACTGGACCAGGATCCAGATCCAGGACAACAAGTATGTCCCCCCACTACCTCAGCCTGTAGGGGCGCTGCCCCTCCACCCACTGATAGAACACAACCAGCCACGGTGCGCTACATACAGTAGTCTAGGTCGGGATGCTCTGTACAGTCGTCGTTAAGGGGATTATCCAGCCCGTTTACAGTGGCTGCGGTTGGCTCTGGATGCCAGGCCAGCTTTATGGCCTTGTATTTCCAGTGGGGGAACGTTGAGATTGAGGTTTTCTCTCTCTCTCTCTCTCTCTCTCTCTCTCTCTTTCTCTCTCTTACCATGGCCAGTTCTGGAGGACCGACTTACTAGGCCAGAGCCGTTTCATGTGAGCTATACATTTTACAGTAAAGGGGGCAAGTTAAGGGGGCATTGAATAGGTCAGATGTTTAACTAAAGCTGGATCAAGGGTGTGATCTGTGTTAATGGTGTAGGGCTTGAATTATTGGGGGGAGAAGCACTGTACGTCTTGACGTGATGCCAAAACTGTGAGCTCAAACACAAAGTACAGTTGGAGCTCGATGCTGCAGAAGCAATATAATATAATGGCAACAGACTTTTAATTGGGACATGACCAATTCATTGCATGTTTGTTGTGGAAAGCGTTTTGTAGGGTTTGATATGTATTTTCGTTTTCCATCCTATCATTTATTTATTTATTCATTTATTTATTTATTTTGCCTCTGTCTTGCTGAATAGTGAGAAATTGAAGGAAGCACTTTAGGACTGTGTAATTTAATCCATGTGGAAAGTCTTTTGGCTTCCTGAGATAAATAGTTTGATCACCACCAATAAGAAGACAACAGCCAGGAGCAAATTCTGTAGAAACACTTGATCTTGACTCTAATTGAGTTACTGGCATAGCAGTTGATTGTTCTGGTATTCAATAACAAGCTTGCCAACATTTGTGTTGTGATGTTGAGTCCAGATCCTCTCTTCTGTTGTTAAAATGGCTAAACCGGGTGAGTGACAAAGTGCCAAAGTCTGACCTCATGACTCGGTGCTCGAGAGAGGTCCATGACTTCAGACATAAACAGAGAAGCATAAGATGTAGTGTGGAAATACAACTGGGATGTCTTCAGGAACAAAACGCCTTTGATCTTTTTAACTGACCTTGTTTTATTTAGATCCTATTCCTAGTGCATGATCAATTAACCAACATTGTAACAACATTACATTTGAGTAATATATGGGGAAACATGTTATCATTTTGTACACTAATACCTTAGTTCTTAGTTATGTTTTATAGTCTAATGAATCCCCATATGTGAGAACCATTTTATAATCAAACAGTGGTGGTTATGACACTGTCCGAGACCATCAGGTTATGGCTAAAAACATTTGAATAGAAATTGTATGAGTAATACTGACTCATATTTCCCTTACAAACACCCTACAAGGTTGGAGACACATGTTCTTTAACCATTGTTAGAGGCGAGGAGCAGGTTAGATGCATGAGACAGTTGTCTTGTTTTTGGTTTGGTAAACAGAAATGGGGGAAATGTAGCACAGCTGAGCTGAACTCTGAGATCCTCCTGACACCATCTCTTCCTGCTGCTGCTGTTTGCTTATTGTGTGTTGCTCAGCAACCGCTGAAACACAGCATTACCTCCAATAGTCCCCTTCATTTGCTGAAAATAATATTTTATAGAAATGCACAGCTAAATCATATTCCTCCTATCACTTATGGAACAGTGTTATTTGTTATTCCCCTTGCCACGGCTCATAAATAGTGAGCTTTTTCAATAAAGATGTCTGTGCCTTGCCAAATTGTTGTCATACAGCAAAATGGAAAATTTAAATAAACAATGGACTTCGTGGATAAACATCAAATAAACTTCCAGAAATAGACTACTAGACAATTTGTTTATCCCGAGCGGAGGACAAATTGTACATGAATCTGCGCAAGCTGTTTCCACTTTTCCCGACCATGTCAACTGTAAACTGCTCTCATCACTGCCGTTAGTAGACTATTGTCTACTAACTACTTGTCGTGGGCAGTGATGCGTAGCTTTGTGTTGAAATCCACAGTGACATATTGATCTTCTATCTCCTTTCCAGTAACAACACACTGTGGGGTTCACTGCAAGAGCCAGACATAGTCAACGCAAAGGAGTTTGAGGATCTCTTTTCCAAAGCCACGCCGCAGCCGAAGAAGAAGCCTCTGTCTGATACATATGAGAAGAAAGCCAGGACAAAGAAGGTACAGTTGGTTGGGCTGTTCTCTTTCTAGGTGGACATTCACTCTGGAGTCATGATAAAGTAATGAACCTTTTTTTTTTGTTTTGTTACACATTCACATTTTTATACTTCGATCCCCCCCTTTCCCCATCCCCCTGCTAGTCCAGACACACTTGTGGAAGTCAAGTCCAATGCTCTCGCTGTGCATTTTCCCTCCAGCCAGGGCTGAATCAGCGATCTGGCTGCCCTGTGGTCTTTAATGTGGCGTCCAAGCAGTTAAAAATCGGCCACTGGCCCAGACTCTGTCTCTGTCCAAATCCATACAATCCTTAGTCCCCTATATTCTGATCAATTTGTTAAGGCTCCAGTCCACTCTGGTGGCCCAGCGGGAGACTGTGTGTGTGTGTGTGTGTGTGTGTGTGTGTGTGTGTGTGTGTGTGTGTGTGTGTGCGCGTGTGTGTGTGCGCGTGCACGTGTGTGTCTGTGTGTGTGTGAGTGTGTGTGTGTGTGTGTGTGCGTGTCCTTTGTCTGTATCCCTTGAACTCTCCATCCAGTCTGGTTACCCTGAAGCTGCAACCAAAGTCCAACATCTGATCCAACTCAGATAGCCGCAACGAGACACCAGTCCCGGCAGCAGTCAGCCTTACATCAACCAATAAAATGGCTTGACCCCTCTAGAGCTAACAGGACACAAGTGAAAAGTAGCTAAACTAAACATCCCAGCTCTCTGTATCACTCTACTGTATTTGTCACAGCTTTTGTTAGTCTCTTGTCTATATGTGGCAGGTTGCATCATGATCTTTGTTGCCAGGCTGGCTTGTGCATGGCGAGAATAATGGACTCCTGAATAACATCGCATTACAATGAGCAGCCGTAACTCGCCAGCACTGTGATTACGAAAAGGAAAAGGTTACGTGAATGTAAATATGCAAAGCCGTGCTTTTTCCGGACCTATTAGAGGCTCAACTCGCCCTCCAAATATTGTGAAAAAGAGGAGTGACTGTTTACCTCTTCAACTTTTATCCTTAAAAGCCAATACTCCCCAAGGGGGAAAAGTGATCTGAATCACCAAGTGATGATAGCCCTTCCCAGAAATGTATCCAGTTGACCGGGAGTGGAGAAGCGAAGTTGAAAAGGTGAAAGTGAGACAGAACAGGAATAGAGCAGCAATATGACGAGTAATAATGTCCACTGAGAGGGGGAGAGGGGGAGGCAGAGGACGATCCAGGGCTGCATGTCGAGGAGACGAGGCCTGTCTTACTGTCTTACCTTGCACTTCAATATCTGACTAGCCAGCAGTCTCTCTACCAGTACTAGCACCCCCCCATGAAAACCTGCATATCTGTGTTTTTGCTAACGAGAGCCTAGCTTAACTTGATGCGCAGTGTGTGTAGTCTTTTTGCGGGTTTGTTTCCCACGGGGGCCTGTGAGCGCCTGCGTGCATGCGCACGTGCGTGCACCAGCGCGGCGACATGGCGACCTGTCAGAAGTTCTTATAGGCCCTCGCTCACAAAGTGTTGCCAGATCGTGTCGCCTGCCGCATCCCTGGACGCGAGGTGAAGAGAATGGAATGTGTGTGTGGATATTATGTATATGAGCCCCACAACTCTACACCCCATGGTTTGAAAAGGGGAGGGGAGGGGCTGATGCCTACATAAGTGAGTTAATCTTTATCATGTGTACCATCCAAGGGAAAAGTCAAGCCCCTGTTTACACGGCTGCCTTCTTGCCATGTGCTGATTAGCATATCAAAGCAGAGGGGATGACAGGAGAGAGAGAGTTCCCCTCTCCTCCAAATGCCCGTGCCGGGGCGGACCGGGGGCATAATTGCTGGCATGTGGCTCTCCGCTCCTCCGGGGGCTGACAGTCCACAGAGAATGGGCATCTGTGTACGGGAAGGGGGGGTTGTCATGCGTGTCTGTGCATTCGGAGAGGTAGGAGGTAGGAGGTGGGGGTAGAAAGGAATGAATGGAAGGCATAGGAGAGGTGAGGAAACATGGGGGATGTACGGTACACACAAACACATTTCTTCCCATTCACACGCGGCTTCCCGCATGCTCAGTGAACCTGAAACAGCAGCCTCTTCTGCCCACATAAATCAAGTCTGTGTCAAGTTTACACATCGCATATCTCCTTAAACAAACAGCTGCTTAAAATGGGTTAGAATCTGGTCCTGTGGGAATGGCTTATGCTAGCAATAGCGCTGGGTTTATTAAAGGCATATTTGAGGGGCTGGCTCTGACGTGGGAGCGTGGGCATAAGATTAACACTGCGTGCTTATTGTATCATAGGGGGTTATTGATGAGAAGTCCCTGTCCGATTGCCAGCATCTTATTTTGGGGAAGATGGACCGCGAGACAAAACAGGTTTGTCACAGTGCAATAGACTAGTGCAGTGCTTTATTTACGAATTAAAAATGTTTAAGCACTGACTGTAGCCTACTAATTCTACAGATTTACAATAGCTGTAAACAACCAGATTCATTGTAAATTTTATGTACAATTTGGACGTTGTCAATCAAAATACCTCTTCTGTCAAGTGGGCGGGCATTAACTCAGTTAGCCAGCACTGTGTTTTGCCAGATTTTAGTAAGTAAAGGCTGGCTCTGCGAGGCTATTTTCAGTGTAGCATTTTTTGTTATTATTTTAAATCCGTTTGAGAGAACAGCTGCAGTTGGTCTGTCATCCACAGGGGGGAGCTGTGTTCTCTCACTGCCTTACCTGCCTGGCCTCAGCATCAGCATCCTAAAAAGCGCTGCCCACTGTCCATGTTTGAAAGCCAGCATCCAGCACCAAGTTGTCTTTTCTCATTACGTTAACTGTTTGGGCTAATTGGACTGTTCTGGAGCCACAGCGAGCGGGAAGGGTTTCCTGAGACACTTTTAGTGTGGCCCGTCCAAAGTGGTTTTAATTAGAGGTGTTGGGGAAGCCGTGTGCTCTGGCCAGTCTTTCTTATGTCCCCATAGTGGGAGATCACCAGCGCTGCAGGTAATAGAGCTGTGGAAGCAGCATGGCACCCACTAACGCTCTGTAATGCAATACCCACTTCTAAGGCTTCTGCTTTGCAGTCCTCACTGGACAGCTCAGTAGCCGGCCACACCATAAGACCTAATGAAGAAGCCTGACACATTAAATTTTAGAGCAGGGCTTTGCCTTGCCAAAACTCTCTTTGGCTTTATGGCTAATTCAGTCATTTGTAATTGTGACCATGTGTAGGCACAATTAAAAATCCTGTGAATTTATAGTTTGTTTTAAAAGCCCTGCTTCATTTTCACCTTGCTCTTCTAGACTGTCCTTTTATGGTGCCACTGTTGCCTTTGTACTTTCGCCACGACATTATATTTTTTGGTTATATTTATTGATTATATTACGCATGCTCGCCGAGGAACAAGGTCCTTGACTCATGTAACCCGACCAATATTAGTTTTTGTTTTTTTGTCATGTCAGGGTGATGGGTTGGGATGACATGCTAACAGCATGTAGTCTGGTCTTTAATGGTTTTTAGAGGATTCACAGAGGGAATCTACTGCACTTTGTTCCCTTCAACATCCATCAGATACTCTTCTAGCCCGAGATGCAACTTAGGTATGCTTCACCCTGGCTCCTGAGAGCAGAAATATCTTCAGAATGCAGTCTTGTTTTCACTTTTTTGCTTTGCAGTTACATGAAAGTAAGGATATAATGCTTTATTTCTGATACGATAGAAACACAACTTGTGGTCATTTGTTTCAGCGGATTCACTGGTACTTGCAGATGTCCAGTGGATTAAATTGAAATAAATGATTAGCCAAAATTTGGCAAAAACAAATCTACTTAATAGTCCAAATAGTTTGTTGAATTTCTGTTTGCTTTTTCCATCTCTCTATCTAGATTATCAAGCTGTTGGATGGGAAGCGTTCCCAGACGGTGGGCATCCTGATTTCCAGCCTGCATTTGGAAATGAAAGACATACAGCATGGTGAGAAAACCTTTCTGATTCTTGGAAGACCTGTCTGGCATTGTGCGCACACTCAGATATCATTCTGATCTTTTATTAAGCAGCTCTAATTTAGATTAAACAGTAATAAACTTAATTTGCAGTGTAAATTAGCTATGACTCTTGATGAAACACAGATGAGGTGATATGGCAAAATAATGTTCTGCCTGCAGCAGAACATTATTTTCTGCCTCTCTGACAGCTACTAATTTGTAACTACATCCCTATTTTCTGAAACTTGTGCTCGGAGTGGAACATGGACACTTTTCCAGGTTTCACTTGTGGGAAAGGAAATGCCCCAATTTGTCAAAATGTGACACTGGAATAAAATCTGCCTCTCAGTGTTTTAGTGTCAGTCTGGCTGCGATCCCGTCAGCGCTGGTTAAAATCAAACTGCAATCTCCCTCAGAGCAGCAACAGTGGAAGAATCGCATGGAATGAGTGTGTGTGTGTGTGTGTGTGTGTGTGTGTGTGTGTGTGTGTGTGTGTGTGCGTGCGTGTGCTTGTGTGTGTGCTTGTGTGCGTGTGTGTGTGGAAAATGCAAACAGATAGAAGTGAGTGTATGCGACTAAACCTTTAATAATCTGGTTGGGGACAGTGTGTGTGGGCCAGGTCTTGGTCAGAGCCTGGGACCGTGGCAGAGAGCGGCTGCCGCCTGCTAGTCTGAGCATGAGGCCAGGCGATCTGTTTATTGTAGCCACTGACGGTTTCCACAAGCCTAATGGGAGCGACACCCCGTTAATGATGTGTGCACATATAAACCCACCTTCCACGGCGCGCGGACACTGCGCCATACCGCATTTAATGAAGCGAAGAAGGAGAAAGTGAGAGAGAGAGAAGAAATAAACGTACGCCTGTGGGAAGACTGCGCAACCTGGTGTTGCGTGTTGTCGCTCCGCTCTTCCCATTACGGCGGTGTCGGTGCGTGGCGGCGTCAGAGGGCTTCTTCTGCCAGCGCGTGGTGCTAGCTAGCGCCTTAACAGCAGGCGGTGTAGGTGAAATGGACTGTTTGAATGTGACAACGAAGCACAGCGTCTTAATAAGTGCTGCTAAGGGGCCCCGGGGTCCCCCAGACTCGCCTGCCTGCTCTTTGTTGCCAAATGAAAAGGACATGGGACATGTAATGTAATTAGAGCTCCAGGGAAGGAGAGAGGGTGGGCCGGGGAAGGTGAAGGAGTTAGTGGGGGACTGCACCCACCCCAGTGACTAGGGGACCAAGAGCCACCATGGTTCAGGGTCTAAGGAGGGAGGGGGGGGGGCCACATTTCCCTTCACCGCTAGCGAACACACACACACGCGCACGCACACACACTCTGACACATTCATACGCTTACACGTGCTCGTGTGACCGGCTCTAATCACACGCGTGCCCACACACATACGCACACACACGCACACACACACACACACACACATGTTGATGAGTGAAAAGTGTAAGGAGAGGGTGTGAGGTGGTGGGCAGGCAGGCTTTGATCTCTCGGTGTGGAGAGGTATCCGGCCCCCCCCCCCCCCACACACACACCCTTTAGTGTGTGATTGACGGCTGCACGGCTGAGGGACTAAATAATCCACTCTAATAAGATGTAGGAAATGGACCTCCAGCGCTCATTCTGGCCGAGACCACATGGACTGATAGCCAGGGCCCGCCCCTCTGCACTGAAAAGAGTGGGGTAACTCAGTTGTGTTATTTGGAGGCATATAGAGGGCCTAAGACACTTTCACATTATGGGACCTAAATTTGGGGAAAATATGTATGTAATCAACGGCGAGAATGTAAAAAACTTTTTGATCCCATTTGAATCGTGTCCCGGAGTAACACATGATTTAGATTTTTTGTGAGATTGTCTATTTAAAAGATAAATGTTCAAGTCAAGATCGTCGCAGTTTGTTGTAAAATTATAAAGTAATCTTTAGTTTTGTGTGTAACTGCTTAGTGAAGTACAGCTTTCGGCTTGTGGATTTTTGCGCGAAAACGTCATTACGTCACTTACGTTAAGGGGCTTGTGATCGGCAAGTGGGGCAGTGGTAGGGCGGGCTGATAGGTGATCAAGAATTCGCTGGTTTGAACCCCGCCAACTCCTCACGAAGTGTTGAGGTGTCCTTGAGTAAGACACCTAACCCTAACTGCTTCCGGTGGTCAGGTGTCTCCTCGCATGGCAGACATCTGTGTGTGAATGAATGGATGTGAGGCAAATGTGAGGCAAATAATGTAAAGCTCTTTGGATGAATACATTTAAATGCAGTCCATTAGTATTATATTATATTTTCACAGTCTTATACTTAAATGTACGACAAACTGAGACTTTCTTGACTCGAACATTTTTATTTTAAAGAGTCAAACATCATGTTAACTTCGTGTCACAAAGCAAACGGGATCCAAAAATAATTTGACTACCGTTGACTACCATACATCTTTTTTTCGAACTATCCATCCATCCATCCATCCATCTTCATCCGCTTATCCGGAGTCGGGTCGCGGGGGCAGCAGCTTCAGCAAGG
>JAODTR010050611.1:0-18204 GCA_025399935.1 Amblyopsis rosae
GTATTGTTTTTAATGACGTTGTAATGTGAAGCACTTTGTGTTACATGAATTTGTATGAAAAGTGCTATATAAATAAATATTGATTGATTGATTGCTATCTGCTGTTGGCTAGTCATGGCCTTAGTCGGCCGACAGTCACCGATAATCTCAAGTTTACATTAGAGATACACCAAATGTGAAATTCTGGGTTGATACCGATGTTGGTGAAATACTCCCCACAGCAATATTCTTTATACTTTTATTTGAAAACAAACCACACATGTACACAGAATCCCATTCCCTGTTATGCCAGAGTCGTGTCCATCCAGTGGCTGTTATGGTAGATAGTATCACAGTACCACCTATCGGATCTTCTCCCATTAAGCTGGGACTGTAATATTCAAAGAAACTCTGCTCTAACATGTAATATGTACCATGGTGTTTTTAGGTCAAGGATTATCTTAACGACTCTTCTTTCCATAGGTGGTGTCCTGTGACTTCATTTCTAAATACAAGCTGTGCTGAGCTCACTCAATATGAATGAAGATTATAAAAAATGAAAACATTTTAAAGAACTTTTAAGTTTTCAGTCATGTCAAATCTTTAATGTTAATGTCACATCCATAACATCTGTATCCAGATGTTGATTCACCATCTTTAATTGTCATTGACCATTTTCCTCCTCCAGTCCGGGTTCCTGTTGTGAGGAGTTACCAGGTGTGTCCTTTGATATCAAAGCTCCAAACCTCCCTCCCAACATCTTCCTAGGTTGTGTTCCTAAGTGGAAGTGTGTGGTCTGCTATCAATGCATACACTCCTCAAATTCCAGGAATGTTCCTTGGCCTTATGACAGTAACAGTGAGACCCACACAAGGCCAACGCCCCACATTCAAAAACAAAGGCTTCATTTTAGCATGAATGATTTAAGTAATGGATCGGTTACAGTACACTAGATTTTCTTTTCTTAGTTTACATTTGATTGCACTAGATTGGGTTACATTCAATTGTGTTAGATGATATGACTGGTTTGTATTACACTAGACTTGTTTAGATTATATAATACATCCAACTGAATTATGTTTAGTTAATGTATGTAATGTATGTATTGTAATTGATTGGAATTGCATCTCATTTCATAGAATGCATTCTATTAGATTACAATATATAAAATATTTTTTAAACCTTTCTTTTACAATGTAGCGAATCCTGTACATACATTATACCATTGTACTGGATCCACAGGACCGCATTATAATGCACATTTCTGAACCTCATTTCGGTGCCACTTAAATATGTCAAAATGTTTTCCCTCTGGTGCTCTGAAACAAACATCATCACATGATCTGATCGCAAGTTAACATGTATTATAACTTTCTCTGATGACAGCAGGTAGCCTAACGTTAGATAGCTATGTTAAACGTGCTTAAAATGCCTAAAGCAAAAGGTTCTAAACAGAGATGCACCGATCGACCTCCTGATCCCTCTAATTATAGCCAGTTACATTACCTATCACTTGCCTATGTTTACCTGTATGCCAGTGTCGGCATGCATGCGCGCCGAAGATGATCATGCTCACGTTCACTCTCCCCTTTAAATATTTGAATCTAGAGATTGTGGCTAGCTGTCACAGTAGGCTATCAACATGACACACATCAGCCCGGTAATGAAATTATAATTAGTGCCCGAAGAAGACGTCAGAAGTTAACTTTAAACATTCATAAAATACACAAGATATTAACAATTTGAGCGTCAATATCTTTTCAAATAAAACACAGAGAGCACATCTTTTTGCATACTATTGTTCATCTCACTGAAAAGGGTAAATTACATATCTTATTGTTATCAATCCGTTCTGTTAAACAGTTGCTGCCTTGTAAAAATATAAAAAGATGACGCGCTGGTGGCAGGGACCGTCAAAAAATTACTATGATGAACGATATTGAACAAACTACTAGTAGTATGCAGTTATTACGTATGATGGAATCTATAACATGGTTTGGATGTAACAGTACTACCCTAGCCAATATATTCGCTATATATAAAGAAACATACTGTGGTGGTAAAGAAAGAATAGTTAAATTTATTTTACACTAGACAAATACTCACATACATAAACCAGACAAGTGTCAGACAAATACCCACAGATAAATTTTTATAAATATAAATGAGGCCCTGGAATCTTTGCCATGTGTAGGATATTTGTCTGTTCCAACTAAAGACAAGACAAGTTTGCATCTTTAAAAAATCTAATGTTAAAGAAACATTGCTCAAAATTATTTAGAAAAACAATATTTGTTTATTTAATGTTTTAGTTTTAGCTTTGTGCTTGGGCACTACTACAAATAGCATATAATCTAGTCTCGCCTGGTTACTGTAAGGTCACAGTTTTGAGTCCCTATGATCCATAAAACCTTTTTGAATTGTAAAACTGGATGGGCCAATAAACAATTCCTGTAGACAGAGCAGTGCCTGGTGAGCGAATTCAGCTGACCTCCTGTAGGAGTGGACTTTTTTAGTGGAAGTTTGTTTTTAGAGCAAGGTGGGAAGAAAAGGGAATGTACTTGTACACCCTAAAAATACCCTGTTTAGGGAGACAGCCTGTTCACGGACAGGTTGGGGTAGTAAGGAGAGCGTTGGAAAGAGAGGAAACTGCTATGTCTGGCCATATTGTGTGGTTGGAGAAAAGGGGGTTGAGATACTGAAAGTGTGTGAGAGAGGACTCAAGTTTAATTACAGATGAATGGCTGAGCTGCAAGGGAACTCCACGAGGGAGGGAAAGAGAGGAGTGACTCAGTGAAGGGCTGTTTGTTGGAGTCATCTATGTGGTGACTTATCATCATGGCCTGTTCACAGTTGAGCAACCGCCCCTTGGAGACTGCCATGGGAGATTCCACAGCACAACGTATCATTTGGAATCAACAAGAACCAGACAAATTAGCCAAAGAAACCTAGGTTAAGTGCACAAGACCCCATAATCTTTTATGTCATGTTACCAAACTGGTGTACATATACATGTTTTGTTTCTGCAAGCCTACCATGGTATATTTAGATTCTTCCACATGAAAAAATTTCAACTTCTGATAACATGCAATGTCATATTTATTCAGCTTGGATAGTATAAATTCATATTATAGCAGAGTAGGCTTTGCCTCCTGTCTGGATGTTATTGTCCTAATTATGAACGGCCATTAGGGCTGGGCGATATAAACCAAAAATCATGCCGATATATTGAGGTTGAATACAAATACACAATATATATCGGTATTTTCTATAAAGTGGGGTAAATGTACAGGCGGAGAAAATACAGGAAACACGACAGAAATGTGACATTTTTTATTTTTAGCAACATTAATTGGTTACATACATGGTTAAATCCATAGCATAGGGGTTGTGAATTTTGCAGCTATAATGACAGTTTACTCAATTTTTTCCACTTTTTCTCCCCCACTCGGAACGCATTAAATCGCTTGCTCCTGGCTCCACTCTTCAGGCCAATTGCAGAGGAAGATACGAACAAATCTAAAAAGTTATGAATAAACACATAATATAACTATATCGATATAAACGATGTTGTCTAATTTTATATCTCTTTTGAAAATATACCGATATAAATGAAATATCGGTATATCGCCCAGCCCTAACGCCCATAATAAGATGTATATAAGTGGCCAGGTATTCCTCCCTGAAATATGCCATCTTTGAACTTTCCATTTTTCCTACCGGAGGTTTGTCGTCTTGTGAGGTGTGTTTGTCACGGGAGGATATTGTCTGACTTTCATCAGCATGCCCTGAGACTTACTGTGCCAATTTGTTTCGCACTATTGCACTGCTATTTAGGTAGGCGCAATTTAATAATAATATTGTATTATTGCCATATATTATGTTATAGCCTTGCGTTGTTTTTAGCTTTCGAGTAATAATAATAATAATAATCTTTATTTATAAAGCACTTTTCATACAGAATTGCAGTTCAAAGTGCTTTACAGAGAGGGGATACTGTATTATTAGTTGTGCTTCCCATAAACAAATACAGAAATACAGAGAAAAACATTTATAAAAAAAGTTAAGGGAATAAGATTTGTTTTTTTTATAAACTAAATGTTAAACAGGTGCATAAAGGAATACAATAAATATACATAATATTATACTGAAATAACATACATTAATAAAAATGGTTAAATAAATCAGATGATAGAAATAAGACAAATTCAAACCTTATCCTTTTTGTTGCGCCATGCTAATCTAGTGGAGGAAGTGCATATTCCAGTAGCAGTTTAGTTATCAGTATGTCTTTTATGGATGGTTAAATCCCCTTGTACCCACTAAGCTCAGTGTAGGAATTACCAAGACTCCGTCGTACACATACAAGGGTGCTGTATAGCCTCTGTCAGATTATAAATTATGTTCTTTTATTTATCCTTTTCTTATTGTTCTATTTACTTAATACGACGTATGTACATGTACAAGCCACACCCTACTTTGAAATCTACCTAACTCTTATTAGTACTAATTTCCTGGCCAATAGAGGGCGATATATAAACATATCAGACATGTGATGTTAACGGAAGAAGGAGGCCGGAAGTGGAAAGGTAACTGGCTAGGGGGTGTGGCTACCGGCGGCAGGGATTCTCACGGAGCTGGCGTGGCGGTGGGAATGTTTTGATACCACGGCCGTGGGCGAATTGTATCTTTGGATTGTTCATTGCTTTTTAATAAATTTCTCTATTATTCTTAACACTTTTGAGTCAGAGTCCTCTTTAATTCTTTCTGGCTAAATTACTAATACGTAACACCTCAGATATACAAACCCTGCATGTATATTCACCAAAAAACAATACAGACTATTAGACTATGCTTGTTCGGTGGGATTGATACACAGACAACAGTCTCTGTTATCACTGTTCCAAACTGGCTGGTACGGCGACCAGGCCTTCCGTGATATTTTTACATAATATGATACTAAAATAACATAACTAAAATAAAGTAAGAAATAAGATGACAGTAGATTAAGATAGACAACAGTCACGTTGCACGTGGACCATTTTCTGTAGAAGTTTAGCAGTGCAGAGTATTGCAGTTACAAGATAGCTAAACGCTAATTTGAATAGATGAGTTTTTATTTTTTTATATTTACTGAGCCGGATTCCCTGACAGCTATAGGTAGTGATTTCCATAGCTTGGAGGCATAAGATAATACATGCTGCATTGCAGATTTTCTTATTGCTCTTACTAAAAACTTTCAGTAAATCACTGTAAGATGACCTTAGTGTTCTGGGGGGTATGTAGTTGACCATTGCTTGAGCAATATAGTTTGGTCCTAGCCCATGTAGCGCCTTATATGTAAGAAGAAGGACCTTAAAATCAATTCTGCATGCTACTGGCAGCCAGTGCAGGTTGGCCAAGACTGGAGTAATATGTTCTCTTCTCTTAGTTCTTGTTAAAAGCCTAGCTGCAGAGTTTTTAATGAGCTGTAGTCTCTCAATAGATTTTTTTGGGAGGCCAGTGAACAGCTAATTACAGTAGTCGAATCGGCTAGACACAAAAGCATGATAGGTTTTTTGCCATTTTTTTGAGAATTATCTAACTAGCTATATTTCTCAGATGAAAGAATTACATTTTCACTACTCTCTTGATGTGGGACCTAAAGCCCTGAGTCCAACACAACTCCCAAGACTGGTAACCTCTGATTTTAGCCAGGGTGTTAGTTTTCCTAGATTATTAGCCAACACTTCCCATTTTGCTTTAGGGCCAACAAGTAGGATTTCAGTTTTGTCCTCATTTAACTTTAAAAAGTTATTTCTTAAAGGAGTCATTTCATGCTCCTTTTCACTTGTTGACACAGTTACTTGACTTCTCAATGCAATGTAGTAGACAAGCTAAGGTGAAAATACCACAGTTTATGGAATAGCACATCATACAACAACTCTTTAGATAGATTTCAGTCTTTCAGAACAGATTTCAGTGACTATTGCTTTAAATTTAACAAGTCACTGCCCACCCCACCCCGACTTCAATGCAGCTGTGTTGACGTTAGGCTACAACTGCTTTACTGCTAGTACCAGTGCAGGTTACTCAAATGTGGTTTGAACATAGTTTTATGGGTTTTGGACCCAATCAGCAGTGTTTTCAAGGTGTTAATAATGTGCATTAATTCTGCCTAGCCGTCCAGACTACAGTAAAGGATACAGGCGGCAGAATGTAGTTAATTGTTGTTCATGTCAACAACACAGCAGGAGCTTGGTCACACAGCCCTGTGTAGGAACGGTGTTACGTTTCGATAACCAGCCATGTATATACTAAGCACATTGTTTCATGAACAAAGGTTTAATTATATCATAGCACAACATTGCAGCCATCCTTGCCCGCTAAACAGCCATGTACCCATCAGCACGTATTATTAATGAATGTAGGGTTACATAGCACAAAACCGCAGACGTTCTTGCCGCTCCAGGGCTATGCTAGATAGGTGGTTAGCTGCTAGCTGCTAGCAACAACACAAAGTGATAGGCTAATCGGTTAAACAAAAAACTTTAAAATTAAA
Organism: Amblyopsis rosae; assembly: GCA_025399935.1. Taxonomy (NCBI): domain Eukaryota; kingdom Metazoa; phylum Chordata; class Actinopteri; order Percopsiformes; family Amblyopsidae; genus Amblyopsis; species Amblyopsis rosae. The sequence goes on from JAODTR010050611.1 coordinate 6,521, forward strand.
CAAAGACATATTCTATCTTTGTTATTATCACGGACATGGTTCAATGTTTTGTATGATATGACTTATCACTGACCCTGATAAAAAACATTATTATTCGCGGTACCAAAAACGGCAATCTGTTTCCGGCAGAGGATTACGTAAAGTTTGTGTACTGGCGATCAACATCAATTCCTTGCCTTGCATATTTTGCTGATACTACGTAGCTGGCCATATCCTCATAGGGGCGTTACCAAACAAACTGCGTGCAGTAATATACGCAATAAATGTACGTTTATCTCATTCGCCTGTTTCCCCGCCCTCTCCCTTTTTTTAGCAAATACAGACTAGGAAGCTAACAGCCCACTAGAAATACTTGGTTTTCATGGAATGGGTCCTTTAACCATTTATTTATTGTCAGAAGACAGTCAGTAATGGATTTTAAAGCTGCAGGATCATTCAGTTCAATAGAGATGTACAGTTGTATGTCATCTGCGTAACTATGGAAAGATACATTGTGTTCCATAATTATATCACCGAGTGCCAGCATGTATAGTTAAAATAATAACGGGCCAAGGAAACTCCCCTGTGCAACCCCATAGGAAATGTTGTGTCTCTTAGACACGTTCTCCAAGACTGATGCAAAACTACCTTCCTTTGATGTAGGTCCAAAACCAAAAACCAACTATTTATTAGGACATCATGATCAATTGTATCCAATGCTGCACTCAAGTCTAGGAGAATAAGGATTGAGACCTTATTCTGATCAGAGTTAAGTCGGAGATCATTGATTATTTTGGTGAGAGCAGTTTCAGTGCTGTGATGTGCTCTAAACCCTGATTGAAATTCCTCATGGATCTTGTTTTCTTTAAGAAAGTGTTTAACTGAACCGAGACTATCTTTTCCAGTATCTTACTAATAAATGGCAAGTTTGATATTGGCCTGTAGCTGGTCATTGCATTAACATCTAGGTTGGATTTCTGCTTTGATGCAACGCATCAGTAAAAATGCCAGTTTCAAGTGAGGTATTATTCATCTTCAAAACATGACCTGACAGTAAAGCTCACTAAATGTAACAGAAGTAAAAGTTCCAATAGTTACATAACTATGGGATAGTTACATACTGCAGGGTTTACTGTTGTCATGAATGAATAAAGTAGTAGTAGGAATGCTGGCTCTAATTAAGACTACTTTGTTATTGAAGAATAATGCTAGCTCTTCACAATTTGAGGCAGAGGGCTGTGGGTGGTAGGGGCAGTATTCAGAAGCTGGTCAATAGTGGAGAATAGTACTCTAGGGTTTTCAGCATTCTCTGAGATGATATTGGTGAAATAATCCTGTATTGACAGGCGGATTGCGTTGTTATAGACATTAATGGATACTTTGTAAATATCACGGTGAACTGTAAATCCAGTGATCCGTCATTTTCTTTCTGCTGATCGACATCTTTTCAAGACCTTAAAAATAGCTTTATTTAACCATGGGGATACTTTGCCAGTTGTTCTTTTAGACTACTGAAGGCGTTGTGGATTCTCGTTTGGGGCGTAATAGCCTTTATTGGCGTGGACCGATTGATGACTACCTACTGTGGACGGCGGTGCTGCATTACCGCTGCTGTTCTGCTGCATCACCGCTGCTGGTCTGCTGCTCTGTTATTTTCGATAGGCTGTTTGTACTTTGTACTGTTTGAGCATTCAGACTATTCTGTTCTGGTATGTTATTTTTGTTAATTTTGTATCAAATGGTTTAATTTGCCCAGCTAATAGTTTTTCTTTATTTTCCCATCCGTTCAAGGTAACAGCTGAGTGCCCCTGGGAAGGCTAGGCACCCGTGGTGGATATCCTCATTTGCATGGTGTAACGAGCACCCAGATTTCAATTTGTGTGTGTGCGTGTGTGTACACACACTTGTGTGCGTTAGTGTTTGCTGTGTGTGGTTTGGGTGGGACCACTCTCATATTAGTCTGCATCCCTAAGGTAAGCATCAGCCTTTACACTCTGAGCCCTTCGTTTTATTGTTATTTTAGTGGGCCTAGTATGGATTGACCTGCTGTATTTTAACCCTAAATTGACTGGCATTCATATAATCCCAGTATAATAAATTATATATTTGATTTTGCATCTGAGTAACTTCTAACTCTTTTTTTTCAGGCCTCCAGCCCAAGCCTAGTAATTATAAATAAACATATTTTAAATGTTAAACCCATGTCTCTTGCTTCCTCTATTAACAAGCTTGTATGCCTTAAACAGTTTATATTTCTTTGGGTGAAATTCTCAGTGGCGTAGTCTATTTCCAATAACCCCTTGGTGATGACACAATATGTTTAAGATATGTTTTGTACATTTAAAGTTGAATAAATAAAATGTTATTTTAGCTGATTATAAACTTCAGAAATATTGCACACACACACACAAAGTATGTGTAAAGAGCATAGGCTCTAACTCTACAGCAAGACGTTCTTACAAAGGGAACCCCACACACACAAAGAAGAACTTTGTGCCTTTTTGAAACCCATCCAACTGTGGCAATTTTGTGTGAAAAGCATCATTCACATCCCAGTTAGATTTCTGTGGAAAAGTACTCCTGGAGGTGCAGTGTTGCTTAGAGTTTATTGGTTCATCTCTCACATCCTCCTCCATGTGTCAATCAGGTGTCCACCTCTCCACTGGTGGAGCAGCTCCAGTGGCACAGGAGATATTTTTTAGGTTGGGGGGACAAAAGTGTTAGAAAAAATGTCTCAACTTTTAAGCCTGCACAACTATGCTTTAGTTATTTTGCGCAATACATTTTTGTTACTAAAATGTCTCAACTTTTAAGCCTGTACAACTATGATTTAGTTATTTTGCGCAATACATTTTTGTTACAAAAAATTGAATAATGGGAAAAAACAAATATGACGCCAGAGTGACATCTGTCCCACCCGGGACTTGAACCCTTCTCTCCCGCGCAAAAGGCAAACACACTACAAGGTACACCACCAGACAAAATTCTACATGTTTCCATCTCTGAATGGAACAGTGCAACTGTCTTGACATGATCATAACCAATGGCATAACAAGGCAACAGTGGGTCCCAATGCAGTGGTGAAATCGGGCCTTTAACAATAATAGCCTATTTTGAAGCAAGATGTTTCTACATTTAACCCAATATAAACAGCAACAGTGAAATGCGCAGTAAGAGTAGCCTAGCCTATAAGCATTTAGGAGATCTGGGATAGGCCTAAAATCAATAGGCTATATATGCATTGTCAGAAGGCTATAGATTATAATCTCCCAAATCTAACATCAACGATGAAAGATGACGTCGGCGGCCAATGGAAACATTGGTAACGGCGCACCGGCATTGGCAATTGAAGCGTGCATTGGTTGATCAATAATCAAATAGTAAATAAATTGGATGTAGTTGAACTTACTTCATAAGAGCACACGCTAGGGTTGCTTTACGATTGACAAGTTCAGTTGTTGCTCTGTCCCATTGAGCCCTGTACAGTACAGTAGGCTAATTAAGTTTTCATACACGTCATTTCGGAAGAGGACCACTTGCTAAAAGCGTCACACATTATCTATTTTTAGAAGCTTTGCATTTGCTGCCTTTTTAATTATTTGTTTCTTATGTCCGCTTTCATGTTTTGTCATGTGTCCATTCTGTATTTCCCTCTCTTGACATTTAATAACAGGCTACTAAAATGATTTTGCTATGCAGTAGCCTACGCATTTCATATAGACCTCGCCAGTCATATCGTCATGGGAGCATTTCTGAGTCTAAAATTCCAGTGTGAAAAGCATCGCAGAATGGCATTTTTCTTATTGTTTCGTTTTGGGTTATGCCATGCTGTTTTATTCACTGCTAAAAAAATTGCTTTTGGCATATTTTTCGTATATGTTGAGGTATTCGTTTACAAGTTATCATTATTATTTACGCGTCATCAAGTCAAGAGTCACTTTATTGTTCCACAAGTGGAAAATTTAGCTTGGGCATCATCCCTGCTACAGCCGTACAAGGAGACATACACAATGTTAGTATAATACTTAATATACAAACATACAACAGATTTGGTAAAACACATCAACGCAGCATCCATCAATTAAAAGGGAAAAATAAAAAAAATAAAACAATATCTACATAAACATAGACCCTTCAGTGAAGCTTGCCCTACTAGTATTTAAAATTTGTATCGACATTGGAATAAATGAATTTTTATATTTAATCTACAGCGAGGGACTCTGAACCTCCTTCCAGACGGCATTAACTGAAACTCAGCAGATAAGACATGCGTTGGGTCCATTACTATCCTCTTGGCTTGTCTTAACATAGCCTTTTCATAGGTGGAATGTAGTGAAAGATGGTGTGTTCCCCCGATTATTTTCCCTGCAGCCAGCGTCAACCGGACCAGTTTGGACCTAAGTTGCACAGAGAGGTTACCAAACCAAGCCGTGATGCCGTATATCAAGAGGCTTTGTAGCACTGCCTGATAGAAAATTAACATACATTTTTGGTCTACACCATGTAATCTAAGGCGACGCAAAAAATGCAACCGTTGTTACAGTCTACTGCAGAGACTATCCACATGGGAGTTCCATGTTAACGAGTTGTCGATGTAGACACCCAAATATTTGTATGAGGGTACTTGTGAGATAGAGCCATTTTGGATTACCACAAGTCTGTTATCTGCTACACCCCTTGGATCAAACACCATCTCCTTGGTCTTTTTAACATTCAAGACAAGGTAGTTGTCCTCACACCATTCCACAAACCCTTGGATCTCTGAGAAGTATCCCGATATTCCCCCATCCTTCTTCAATAAAGCTAAGATGGCAGTATCGTCTGAGAATTTAATAACGTAGTTGTTATGATTGTGGCTTCTATACTCGTTTGTTTTACAAGGTAAAGAGGACAGGTGAGCTGACACAACCTTGCGGTGCCCCCGTATTCACACTTCTGGGTTCAGAAAGAGTCCCATTAATACTAACCTGTTGCGTCCGATTAGTTAAAAAGGATAGATACCATCTAGTAATAAGAGGGTTGACATTTAAGTTGTTTAACCTCTTAATTAGTAGATGTGGCTGAACTGTGTTAAAAGCTTAACTAAAATCTATAAATAAAAGACGTGCATATGAAGTAGGGTCCTCTGTGCTTGGATATCAAATGTACCACAGCTGTGACCGCATCGTCCGTACCTCTGTTTCGCCTGTAGGCGAACTGAAAGGGGTCGAGTGAGCAGCTGACCTTATTTTTCAGCAAATTGATATTTTTTTCAAAACATAGTTATTGAAGTCAATGCAACTGGACGATAATCATTGTTTTCCTTACAGCTTGCCTTTTTAGAGAATGGGAGGATAATAGTGTTTCCAAGAGTGTCATAGCTCGAAAGGTTTAAATAAAGTGGGTGAGAGCGGGTGGCCTTTAGGATGTGCAGACTAGTCAGTTAACACGGTTAAACACTGGGACTATCGTTAGGCGGTTAAACGTATAAAACAAATTTGTAGGGAGAAGTGGCTCAGTCAGTCTCTCCTGCCTCAGCCTGCAATGAAACACACAAAACAATCTGTTGATGCTGCGAGTGGAGTTGGTAGCTCTTGATTTTCCATGCCTTCTTGGTTCCTAGTAGAGGGAGCAGGGACAATTCTAAAAGTGGCAAACGTGGATGTTTATGGCAAGCCATTTTAAAATTTATTCAGTAGACTGGAAATTGCTTATGGATATCTGCAACATCATTTTGCCTAGTCAAAACTTTGATTGAAGATATACATTATGTCATTTTGACTAGTCGAAATAGCAGTTTTAGATATCTGTAATTCAGTTTTGACTAGTAGGTTTCAAATGGATATCGTCATTCATGTGTATGGGCTTTTTCATTAGATATCTGTAAAACAGTTGCAGATATCTTAAATGTCTATTGTTGATATCTTTAACAGAATAACAAGATTCCAGAGTTCCAGATATCTATAATGTAATTCTGAATACAGTTAAAGATATCTTAAATTCCCCTCAATTCAAGATATCTACATAATTCTTTTCTTAAATAATGTTTTACCTAGTCATTATTCTGTTAAAGAAATCAACAATAGCGTTGTGTTTTGTAATAATACGTGTGACTCGTTCGATCGCTTGGTCTTCAACCATTTATTGCAGCTGCAGAAATGAAAAGAAAAACACAAATCTCTGTAGCATTACAGCCTGTAGCATCTGCTCCTATTGCCACATCATAGAGCATAAGGGCCCTGCTGCTAGCATAGTAACACAGAATATGTAAACTACATACCTGCAGAAATTAAAAGAAAAACACAAATCCCTGTAGCATTACAGCCTCTAGCATCTGCTCCTATATACACAATTTGAGACAAAAATAAAACATCACAATGGTACTATAGTAAAATAATAATTGAAAATGAATGGAAATATAAGGTACAACATTTTGGCAAAATAAATAAAACATAAGTGTGTGATTATTACAGATGATATTAGATAAATTGGGGACACCCACCTCACCAGGTCAGGGGGTAAACAGGATTATTAACACTCCAAACAGGAAGTTGCAAAACAAGAAGGAGCTACAGTGCACAACAGGGATTCAGGCTATACAATACTAAAGAAGCATAAAACAATAAATAAAATGCATACACATTTGTGTAATTCTACTAACATGCAGCAATAATAATAATAGGGAGTTTTAACATTGTTACACTCACCCCCCTAGAATTACACAAACTTTGACACATTGCCCAACCCTTACCCAGAAATAAATTAACCTCAAAACAGAACCAACAGCCATAGCCGTAAGCACCAGGTATATAACCCACTGTAATAACAATATCATAACCTCATTCCCATGGATTCTATCAACCTTTGACCCTCTTGTTGTACTGGTCGGCTTGGTGCTTTTGCTCAGCTGCAGAGTTCTTCTGCGCCAGCAGCATAGCAGACTGCAGGTCAGCCAACAGAGACTTGACATAGATGTTAAAGTCACAAACAGTCTCATCCAGAAGAACAGTCCCAAACATGAGGTCAACAGGCAGCCTTGGGACTCTCCCAAACATCAAAAAGAAAGGTGCAAATCCAGTGGTCTCGTGAACTGTGCAATTGTACACAAAGGTCATGGTCTGGACCATTTGCGGCCATTTCTGTTTCGATCTTGGGGGCAGAGATCTCAGCATGTTGCCCAAGGCTACCTGGTGATAGGGGGTGGTCCGAGACTTGTTGACTCCCACCAGTGAAAGCTCAGCCAGCAACTCGCTCTCAAAGTTTGCCCCTTGGTCAGAGTGAAGACGCTGAGCGAAGCCATAGACACAAAAGAAGCCATCCCAAAGCTTCTTCGCCACCTTCTTAGCAGTCTGGTCTTGACATGGGAACGCATGGGCAAGCTTAGTGAAATGGTCAGTAATCACCAGCACATCCACAGATTTATTGTTGCCATCTTCAGCAGACCAAAAGTCGACACACACTAGTTCCATAGGGGCGGAGGTCTTAATGCTCTCCAGTGGGGCCCTTGCATGGGGCTCAGGAGTCTTACTGAAGACACAGCGAAGACAATTCTTGACATCACAGCACACGTCCTTCTCCATGTCATACCAAAAGAAGCGTTGACGGGCCAGAGAGAGGGTGCAGGGTTGACCTTGGTGACCAGCCAAGTCATGGACACCGGACAATGCATCAGGTTTTAGTGACTCAGGAAGTCACTACAGACCTTGTAGAGGATCCCAATCACAAGGCTGAGTTTCTCCCATTGCCTCAGGACCTTCAAGGCACAGTGAGTCTCGTTGTGACGTTCACGTCTGGAGGGCCTGCTCTTCCTCTCAACGTAAAACCTGACACGCGAGATGATGGGATCCTTATTCTGCTCAGCTTGGAGGTCAGCCAGAGACATTGAAGGGAACAGATCCTGACCAGGAGGAACGAGACTGCTGATATTGTCTGCCAGAGTCACAGCACGCTGAGCTGTTGCAAAATCCCAGTCGCCAGAAAATAGAGGACACTTCCGCTTCAGATACGGACACACCTGTGGCCGCAGTGGTGGAAGGACATTGTAGTGACTGTGGTTGACAAGTCAGGCTGCACATGACCAGTGCCCAACTAACAGATCTGCTCCAACAGGCTGGAATATGGTTCAGATAGGATACGCTGACTCAACGGCTTCACAAAGGGGTCTCTGCTGAGTGCATCCGCCACAACATTCAGTCTGCTGGGCACGTTTGATGTCAAATGAAAAAGGAGCGAGCTTCGAAACCTACCGCTGCTCACAGGCATCCAACTTTGGTTTGGTTAGAATGTACGTGAGGGGGTTGTTATCAGTCCAGACAGTGAACTTGTGACCCTTGAGCCAATGGCTGAACTTATCACATACAGCCCATTTCAATGCCAAGAACTCTAGCCTGTGTGCGGGGTATTGGCTTGGCTGCGACTGAGGGACTTGCTTGCAAAAGCTATGGATTCACACTGCCCACTGGGACCTGAGACAAGACTGCACCAAGGACATCAAGGGAGGCATCGGTGGAGAGGATGAATGGTCTCTCTGGATGGGCCAGTACCACACTGTGTAGAAGAGCTGCTTTAAGGCCCTCAAATGCCTCATCGCAGGCATAGTTAAGAGTTTCGAGTGCGCGGACGTCGTATGTTGAGTGTGCAGAAATTTGTCTAGCACTTTCTGAGTTGAGCGGTTAAGGCAAAACCATGGGCACGATTGCAGTCACAAGAACTGAAATAAAGCTGCACATACAACTGCTCAGATCTAAACCTCTGCTATCTCGAAATGAATTTGCACTTGCTCGACATGGAAGCAAATCCATTTTGACCAAAAAAGCTTTGCTTTTTGTTACAAACTTGCTGATTGGTTAGATACCGCCACTCGCCACCTCTAGATCACGTTTGAATGGTTTTCAGCTGGGCGGACCCATATAACTATATGACCGGTGGACCATGGGAGAGGCAGTGATTTCATTTACAGCCATCGATTTCCCGGTAAATATGAACACATCATGTACTTTAATTACCATTATGTTATTTCTGTTAATTTATTAGGCTATTTATGTATTTACTGACTTTATAACAGTCTGGCAATATTGTAAAACAGCTATATGAGCATACAGCATAACGTAGCTAATACGGTATATGCTACAGCACGGTACTATTACAATGGCCTACGTGTACAGCACTGTAGTCTACTGAATATGGTTTTACTTTACATTTGATTAAATAGTGTGTTTATTCACATTTATAGGCTGCATTGTTTATATGGGCTGGTCGATGTCCCTCCTAGTTTCAGACAGAATTGGCCAGGCCCATTGTGAGCACTATCTGATCAAATGAAGCTTCTGCATATCATAGCATTCAAACATATTGCTCACTTTGTTACAGTAGGCAATCTTAAGGGTATCAATACCATTTTGATTATACTGTAATTAGCAAATGCATTACTTACCCTACCTTACTGTAATATATTTCTCCAAAACATGTATTACTTCTTCTTTTGCACTTCTGGTTAGCCTAGAGCAGAGGTCTTCAACAGTGGGTCCCAAAATATAGCATAAATTCAACCTATGCCATACATATACATCTGTCAATTATTTGAATGGCTTAAAGTGTCTTAAATTTATATATGGCACTATAGGTTGGCGCTCTATATTATAATAGTGGCCCAGCAAGAAAATATTTTATACCATGTTCTATCAGCCAGCCAGCCTGAAAAACTTAGAAGACATCTGGTCTAAATGCTACACTTTTGTTGTCTCAGTTTTGTTTTCTCTGTGCAATAACATCTATTTAATCAAATCTAAATTTCAACCATGCCAGCAAATGCTCAATGCTTAGAAGTCTTATTAATAGTATAGAATATACAATTTCATACAACAAAGCATTTTATTATGCAATATGTAGTCTTTTCTCCAACCCATGCTCTTCCTCTCCCGAGATCCGGACACTGTCACCGCTGCGGCTCACAGACCTCAGATTGGACGGGTGGATTAACATATGGATGAATGGATGGACGCACACACATACATATATATACATACACACACACACACAGTTTCAGAATAATTATATTTGGTCTATAGCCTAATTTCTAGATTTTTTTTCTATTGTTAGATTTATCTTTATGTTGTATTTCAAAATTTATGCTTAGTTCTGGAGCCACAGTAGGCACCTAATTTGACTATTATACTACATACAGTAGTTTTTGCCATCCGTAAATACAAACTTTTCAACTGCAAAAAAGAATATGCATGCATGCACTTTATACTTTCAGATATGTTAACAATATTCACGATTACAAATCAAAAGCTTAGCTTGCGATCTGGTGAATCTGCATTTGTGGATAGGACATGCTTGCACTTCCAATATTTACGCATGTAATTTTGAGAGAAATATTCCAGTTTGGTCAATCTGAATCGCAACCATAAAACGGTATCTGATTTGCAAGCGTAACTGTTGTTTCTGATTCACAAACGTAAAGTTTCTTTTTCTGCGCTAATACAGCCGATGCAGGCTCACCGGCGCATAAAGTGGCCACAAACGTACATTACGGAAACACCTGCAATTCATTTCAGTGAGTTGCCAATTGACAACGCTAAATGGGAGAAATGTTGTAACCCACAGGTAACAGGTAAGTTTGCAACATGAGTTGATCACAGTGGTAGGGAAGAAAATTGAAATTCTCATCTAATTTTTCTCATAGGGAAACAATGCTTAGACCCAGAAGTCCTTATATGGGCTTAATGACGTACGACAGGCGAGGTATATAATCACCATATCCCAGAATTCCACTGGCCAACTCCATACATTTTAACATAAAATTGACCATTAAATCGAAATGTAACTAATCGGTATGATAACGTGTGCTTTATGCATAGCAGATTACGTAAACAAGAATGACACCATTACAGAAAAGCTCTCAAAAGCATTTTGTAGTTCAATTTCTCTGATATCCCCTTCCCCAACTGGACCCCTGAACAGCTCCTTAGCGGATCAGCTTTCACAATGCTGTGTGTGCAATAAACTTTACTCCATCTATTCTATTTTAGAGGATCATCAAAAACATATTGTTTATTATTTGACATACAGTTGGTAATAGCAGATACATCACTCAGCAGATAAATGTGTCAAAGAATTGATTGAGATCCAGAAAACCTGCATAGTCTGCAAGGTTTCATGATTTGTTTTTGCCATAGGAACGGCAAGCCTGGAATTCCTGAGCTTAACAGCTTGATAGAAAAGTCATGTCTCGTAAATAAAAGTAATCTTTATAAATGAATCAGCTCCTCTGGTTTAGTCAATTATGAATATTGGCCAAGGCATATGATTGTTACTTTTGCTGATGAATGCATGGAGGAGTTATGTGTGTCAAAACCAACAATTATTTAACAAGAAATAAAGTGGTAGACTCCCAAATTATGAAAATCATATCAGTTTGGCACCCTGTCATAAATTATGGAAGATATTTACAGTGCCATTGATATCACTTGAAAAACAGTTTTGACATGTATGGGGCGGAGCTTCTAAGGCAGCACCCTATGAAGGGAGAGGTGTTCATGTTTTGATCAAGTTCAAATAACAACAGCCTTTCTCCAGAATGACTATACCTTTAAGGAGCAGGGGTTAGGAAGACCCCCATGAAGAACTCACTAAGTTACCCTGCCCGGAGGAAGCCCGGGGTCCCCGTCTGGATCCAGGCCCAGATGGAGGGCTCGCCGGCGAGCGCCTGGTGGCTGGGTTTG